>JAQBSW010001789.1:0-121700 GCA_029291075.1 Eudiplozoon nipponicum
CATACACCGTTTGTCGCACCTAAGCTTAATTCTTTAACTGAACAACGAAAAGCACAGAAACTACTAGAAAGTGATATGCAAAGCCAAAGAGATGAGCAACAGCAACAACATGATCATAGAATACAAGATCAAAGAGAACAAGAACAGCACCAGTATCAAAATGAAGAACATCAACAGAACCAAATAATAAAAAATCAAGAATGTAGTCAATATGCTGATATGGTGCACATTGAACCAGAAGCAACATTCTCGCCTCCTGGGGAGGTAAATAATTTTCCATATGGTCTTTTGATTTGAAATCTAATTGGCTGTAAAATATTTTGTGTGGAAAATCTGTGATGAATTTATGCATATAAATAGAATTCAGGATAAATATGCTGCATGCGACAATGCTTTATTTCAGAACCGCATCACTGGGTCTCCAGGCCTTCTGTTTTTATTGCGCTTTGCTTCTTTTTTGTCCGTTTAATGTCATTCTCTGAATATGAATATTGAAGGTTTAAATGCATCAACATAGACACCAGACACGGTAGACTTGCTTCGCTGCCTAAATGGTTAAACCAACTTGTGTTGACATTTATATCAAACTTGTGGACTCAAATTGAAGAAATGTGCCGGATTTGTTGTGGTTGGAGAAAAAGTTTAAATCAATCGAAATAGTTCAAGTCTGAGGTTCAGTGTTCAATTTTGTCATTGACAATATAAGGGCTATAGAATAAGATTAACTATCGAGAGAAAGGAAGAGAGAAGCAGTTAAGGCAGGTATTTAGCGGAGATTCAAGCGGCAGTGGCTATGGAGAAAAGGTAAAATTATATGTGTGTATCTGCCATTTGTAGTTGCCTGGCAAACATGTTACTTGTCTGGAAATGTCGGTTCCATGTCAAATAAAATGTATGTGTACAGCTGCAATTTCTTTCCAGATTGGTAAACAAATTCACAATATATTCCAATCTATGCACTTAAAAGTTAACAAAAGTTACCAAACCTCTGTTTTGTATAAATGTATCCAGATTGCAATTATTGCTATATGATCAGTTTTGTTAAGAAGATATTTCTTTTTCTTCTTGATAATTCAATTAGACCACTGGATCATAATTAACCCAAATTTCGCCTACAGTATCTTCCGCAAATCAAGAGTATTCAGAAATGTATCAGGTAAGTTATACCATTTTATGTTTTCTCCAATCGTTAATTGGCTATCACTTTCTTTTATTTTAATAACAATTTTAAATGGGAGTGTTGCTCGTCGCTTAATGGCAATTCGGGATTTTTCCACAATTGTACGCATTGTACTTAGACGTAAAGTGGTTTATCGTCGAGGTTTCTACTGGATTCACCTAAATTAATCGTCCACATGACGCTTCATTTGCCGTATTTCCTTTTCTAAGAAACTAAAAACTCTGTTGATATGCGTTTCCTGAAAATTAATTAGAATCTTTATGAAGTATGACATTTCTCAGTTAGGAACGATGCTTAGAAAAATGTTCTGTACCACCTGCTTCTTGCGTCTTCTTCCCTTTTTATTTCTTTAATAATAAAAATATGCCTGACGTGTGCAAATAGGAAATAAAATTTATCATTTTAGTTTCACTTGAATGAGTGATACACGTGTTGCTAATTATAGGTAACTGATTAGTTCTCAGTCTTAAGCAAACGCCCACACACATGCACACACATGGACGTGGCATTCGCTTATCTAGCGAATCTTCAGATGTTACTAAATCGCTGTAATTTCAATGAGATGAGTTTACACGTACAGTAATTGATTACTCCTCCATCAAATACACATGTATGGCATCCGTTTATCTAGTGAGTCGTCAGTATTTGTCATTAAATCACTATAATTTCATTTCGATTTGTGTACACAGGCGGACACATACAAAAACCAATTTGACATACACTTACCTAGTGAAAACCAGTTAGGCTTAAGACATCTGACAATAAGTATAAATGGGACAATTTAAACTAAATTTCCCACTTGACATATTGATTGTCAAGTGGTCGGTAAAACTGTTCCTTCAAATGTATCTAAATACACTGTTAACCTTATTTATTGTGAATCCATTCCTGAATTGCCACGAAGTGTGATTCTCTGGTGAGTACATGTAATATGATACCAGATTATTCGCACCTTATTTAATTATGAATTTGTTATAAAACATCAGACATTTTAACTATTGTGAACGTTTTTCACATTTGTTCTTGCAGATCTATGCAGAAAGGAGGTTTTGCATTGACTAAAATTGCAAGGAATGTGTGGCTGGGATGAGACCAAATACAATTTCAGAAGCAATTTCCCTACCTCATACTAAGGTAAATAATTTTTTGACAGTGATGCGGAATAATCATTGCTATAAATCTTTTATTTGCTCCAAATTGTGTGAGCTAAACTCCATGTATTTGACAAATCTCAAACAATATCATGTAAGTAGTAATCGTGCTCCATTTCGTATATAAATTGAAACATGATTACTGTTGGTTTCACCGATATTGGTTGCGTCGTTTTAGGAACAAACTAATTAATGAATTGTTTTGCGTGCAAGGATCGGAAATATTTCACTACAAAACATCTCTGTTGGTTGTTGAGACCGTTCACTTTGATCACTTTACCTCTGATTTGTAGGAAGTAACTTCTAAAATATTTTAACAGGTTCGTGATTTTGTTTAAATGAGTTAAAGTAATTCGATGTTTTCCTTAAACAATATTTGACGATTTAATTCGTTTTGGAAGACCATAATAATTATTTCTTTCCCAGATTTCACGCGACGGCCAAAATCTCTCGATGAGAATTTATGTTTCGAAACTGAACGCAAAACTTACAGGTGGTTGAACAATTCATATTTATACTTTCTTTGTGCAAATTTCGCAATGTTTTTCTTCTTTTTTCTCTTCATTTAGGACTGGTTTATGTCTGAATTCCAAAATTCTACAGATGATCAAATCAATTCAGCAGAACGTTTGTAGGATTCTCTGTATAGAACAGAAGGAACGGAAGGCTTTGCCCTTTTAACGGAAGCTGAATTGCCATATTTCAACGAAGAAGAACAAAATAAGCAGAACTGCCAAGAAAACGAGGAGCTATCGAAAATACTAGACTTCATTTGCGAATATACTATGTGAACAAGCATTTCTTGCACATTATCTAACATTTAGTTAACTGAAAAACTTTTCCGTTGAAAGCATTTTCGTCTACATTTTGTTGCTGCGAATATTAACGTGTGCATGCTATCCGGCATTACTATATTTTCGGTCAAAGCTGGATTTATCAAATATTTCGCCTATAACTGTTTATGTACATATGTATATATTTTTATTCTTTCTGTTCTCTATGTCAATTTAATTTATGATGCTTTAATAGACTTTATAAAACATGGCAATGAGAATATCGTTTCAAATACTTTTATTAAATATTATTTATAAATTGTTTTATAAACAAAATGAGTTAATTTCAGCTTTCTAAAATCGATGGTTACGCCTCGTTTTGGGTATTTTGATGTCGCCCGAAATACTAAAGGAAGAAATCTTGGTGGGGACTTCACCATATTCGACACATATTTCTCAAAGTCCCGATTCATTTGTTATCTTAATTTTGTCAATCCATTAAGCTTGCTTTGTACATTTAGGAGAATATTATTTGTTTTGAAGGTATATTCACCACTCATTTAAATAAGTGTTGACATTCATTTGAAATCAACAATCCTGATCCTCAAGGAATTTGTTGATGTACGGTGAAACTAGTTATTAGCGGCCGCCATTACCTAACAAAATAGTTACTCAAAAGCGCTCTTATGGAAAGTAAGCTTGTTCAATTTCCCAATATTTGGGGATTGATAGCATGAGTTCGTCTATACATTACGGTTTAACGGTAATTGATTTCATTATTTATGTGAAAGAACGCTTGCTCTGTTGAGGTTTACTTATATTTACTTGAGGGCTCAAAATTTTTAGCTTCGAAGATGTGTATGATAAGATCATGCGTATGTGCATCATAAAAGTCTTTAATGGATAAATTTTTGCGGAATGTGCATAACTGCCAGTTGTTAGTAAATACGTTCTCTGGTGGCACCGGACTATTCGATGTCTGCATGTACTATAAGATGCATTAGCCATTCTGCAATCCTACGACGTTGGAGTCTCTTTTTCTCTCCTTTGAGCACTGATTTGAAATTATGTAAGTGGAGTAAATTGTTGGTACACATACGTCCTGTCGACTCAAGTCAGACATGTATAAGCTTATCGAACGTCGCTTAAAAACCATCCGAATGTATCAAGACCTTATAAAAGATGACTTTTCTAAGATAACCAATGTCGATCTGAATAATTTTCTGCTGTGAAGCGTGTTTTCGCAAGGTTCCAACATAGAACGAGTTTGACGGTTGATTTCAACACTTTGGCACGCGGCACTCTCCGATACCTGTCGTCTAGATTTCATCTTAGGGGAACATCGACAGGGTGGCTCTGTGGTTAGAGAACTAGACTCCGAAACAGACTTGTCCACGGCAAATTCTGAATAGTATGTGATGGGTTCCCAATATGCACAAAATTGGTCTACTCTATGAATTGTCTTTTCTACTCTATACAATACTTAGTTTATACTAACAAATTTATGTAAACAATGAGTCAGGTGTTTATTTCACGATCGCGACATTGATTAAAGTAATCAACAAGAATGATCGGTTATAATTTGGCAGCCGTTGCCGCAATCTGTTATAATCAGCTTTAGTTGAATCAGGTAAGTGATAATATTCTTTATTTTTAGAGAATGTTCAAATTCGCTCTGTCACTTTGTAATTATGAGCAGTCGAAGAACAAGTTGGTTTCCAGTAAAATGTCAGTTATTGAACGCGAGAGGAATAACGGAGTGTATTAAGTTCAGCGTCATTTGAATCAGGTTACTGAATTTAGTCATTTTTTATGGAATGCTCAAAGTGGCTTAGGCAAATGGATGCACCTTTGTACACCAGCAAAGCCTGTTATTCAAAACACAATTTAAATAATATAATTGATGACATACCTCAATTTTAGAGAAATGAAGCTTGCACTCCATCGCGTTTAATTTAGGAGCTGGCGAATGCACTAATTTCTTCTCTACGAAAGCCTCAGAGATGTGCCAATGTGCACTGGCTTAGCCTGATGTTCTCATAATTATTTGAATCAGGTAATTGTTGGTCATTCTAGTTATTAGAATAATGAGGCTGGAGCTTCAGCGCGGACTTTTTCTCAGCCGTCGAATCCGAAATTTTATTTCAATAAATTTTGAGTGATGTGCCGCTGTCGTCATGGCACGACCTTTTATTCTCAACATTTCTTGAATCTGGCAATTGTTGGTCTTTCAAGATATTAAGCGAATGACGGTGTGGCTCCAAGGCGATCTGTTTCTCAACTGCTAACTTTACGAGTTTACTTCTATTAAATTGTCAGAAATGCGCCTCTTGTGTACTGGAGCCACCTAATATCAGAAACAGTTTCAAATATTTAGATAAATTGCGCTATGGCAAAAAGCGTTTTATTTGCGAGATGTCCAATCTACAGTTTTATTTCTGGTTAATTAACTGTGATGCGCCATTTGTGTACTGGAGCAATCTGTTATTCTCAACTTTATTTTAATCAGGTAATTTTGATCCTTCGTATTTTAAAGAAATAACGCTGGGGCTCGAACGCCGTCTATTCCTCAACTGTCGAATGCACAATTTTATTGCAGTAAATTGTCAGGTATAATCCCCTTTTGTAAACACGTGTCGCATTATTCCATGCATTATTTGCATGAGTTGATTTTGTTCATGCTTTTTAGAGAAGCGACGTTGTTTTTCAAGCGCGTTTAATTTTTCACCTTTCGAATCTACAATTTTGTGTCCTATTTGCGCGGCCTGTCATCCTCAACATTATTAGAATCGGGTAATCTTTAGTCCATATTGTTTTGTAAAAAAATGACTTTGGGGCTCCAACGCGGTATTTTCACACTTGGTGCAGCCATTACCATATATTTATTTCTTCTAAATTGTCAGGGATGGGACAGTTGTGCACTGGCGCAGCCTATCTCTTTCAGCATTATTTGGATGAGGTAATCGTTCGGCCTTCTAGTTCTTGAGGAAAAATACCGTCAGTCGCACTTACTGACACATTCCAAAGATCCATGATCATTAAACAATAATTGATTGCGCGGATGGTGGTAACAATTCTTTAAATCAAGTCGTCGAACAACATAACAAAACTACCGTCAGTCACGTATAATGTATGCAAGACAACTAGACGTGATAGCCGCATAACTAATTTTGCTTTCCATATATATGCAATGCGGTTTGATCTTCAATAGTCAGTTTGCTATCGTACTCTGATGATGATCATGGAAGGTCGAAACGCGTCATTGCTTTGCGACTGGTGGTAGTTCTGTTATGTTGTGCGCCAACTGGTTAAATACAATGGGATTGGTGTTTAATTCAAGCTCGCAAATCCATGATCGTCATCAGAGTGCGACCGAAAACTTGCCAGCTTGGATCAAACCACAATGAATATATTTTAAAATCAAAATTCGATATGAGGTTCTCACTTGTTGTAGTCTCGCATACATTGTACTTGACTTGATATATCGGCTGCACACATTCTATGCATTCACTATCGTTCAACTTTGGCCGCTCTCGCCACAAATATTTAGGTAATACTGTTAGACAATCAATGATCACGCGGGTGGTGTTAACAATAATTTAAATTAATTAGATATATTTAAATATTTTTCCGTGCTTGAAGTAAACTCCATACCCATCGCTTGTAACTATTCGTTCAAAAAAAGCAATTCTAACATCAGTCACACAGACTGACGCCTTTAGTCCTTCCATGATCATCATCGGAATACGACGGCAAACTGACTTGCGATCATGAGACTACAAAGCTTTCAAGCGATAATACATAACTATTTAGGGCAACTGGTAGCAAATTATTTTGAATAAAACTTTTATTCAAAAAGAGTGTTATTTTGAATTGAGAGATCATTGATTGCGCGAGCAATGATAAAAACGATTTAATACAAATTTTGCGATCTTGATTCAAAAAAATGTTTTGAAGTAGATTGACCAATTGGCTTCTCAAAGACTACGCTCAATTATGGTCAGAGTTTCTCGTTTTAGAAGATGATTGTGAAATAATTATATTTCTAAAATATATTATTCACTTGAACTTTT
The DNA here is from genome assembly GCA_029291075.1 of Eudiplozoon nipponicum. Taxonomy (NCBI): domain Eukaryota; kingdom Metazoa; phylum Platyhelminthes; class Monogenea; order Mazocraeidea; family Diplozoidae; genus Eudiplozoon; species Eudiplozoon nipponicum. The sequence goes on from JAQBSW010001789.1 coordinate 7,178, forward strand.
TTATTAAATTCCTTTAAGTTAATCTACATGTCAGAGAAGCCGCGCATCCTTACCAGTGCTAATATCGAGTTAATTAATCTTAGCCTTTTTTTTAATGAACTTTAATAAATTAATCGAAGATTAAATAGGTAAACTAAGAAATATAAATTGAACTATGCCCACTTCGTAAAATTGCAGAATAATTTGATATAATTAATAGGAACAAATAAATTAGGCTTTTAAGCCATTATTATGTATGGAATATATCTAAAAACGAAAATTTAACGTAAATAAATGAGTTAAAGTAAAGGTAACTGATCGTAAGAATACGATTTGTTACTCTTAATTTTGTACATATTAAAATGGTGGTGCTATGATTTCGTTTCTTTCTCCATAAAAATTTTTTTTTAAGATTAAGGCGTTTCGTTAAAATAATGCATGAATGCTAGTCTTTTAGCTTTCCTTCGTCTATTATAGCATACCTAAATGCTTCTAAACATAACCGATTTTAGTTACCTCTAAAAACAGTGAATTCCATTTGATGCTTATATTCTGATCATAAGATTTTAAGGCCGCCAAGCATTACAGGTGATTAGAATCTAAAATGCCTACATAATTAATAATTATATACAAAACCACAAACAGTTCCTATGTAGGCTCATATATTTATCAATACTCTTCAAAACCTGAATGGCAACCTTGTACTTTTAGAGGATTCAAAATAATATTAGAATTTTTTGTTAGAAATATAACATGGAGAAAGTTGCTGAAACTATGCATCTCACAGAAAATTCAAGAACAGGGTATGATGAACGCAAATTTTATCAAGGAAACAAATCAGGTCTCCGTAATGAAGAATATATGAAAAACGATTTTTCGACGTTACTGTTACCAGTTCGATGATAGAAAGATTTCTTTAATATTACAAGGTGGCATATTGTCAAAACATGATGTGCGTAAAGAACTCGCTAGGCAAATAGTTAAATTAACTGATATTCAGAGAAACACGTTGACGACTTCACCAGTAAACATTGACGAATCAAAATTTTAAGCGTCAAGTTTACATGAAAAATTCACGTTTGTAATGAGAATTGTAAACTACCCAATTTGGAAATATATATATTATAGAAGCTTGGTTTTTCTGTTATCGTTATGCTATCTTGCCCAATGTAAAATGTAATACTTATTTAAGTGTTAAAGTGCCTTAAATATTTCTCGAAATGCACAAGATCTAAAATTCTTAACAAGATATTTATGCATTGAACTTATTTCATTTATTAATTAATCAAAGTTCATATACAATTCTACATTCCAAGAAACTCTTATTATTCGTTTTTTAATAAAACCTGGATTGTCAATTTATATTTGTAAAGCTTAAGATTCTATTTTATTATATTTATTAAAATTTCCATCTTTTATAATTGGCTCATTAATTACTCAGATATGAATTGGTAAAATCACATTTACCCATTTGTTTTGGTTAAAGTAATGGCTTCGATTTAGTTTTCAGATTGTTTGAGAGAAAAAAGCGCGTGGGGTGGCCAGGTGGATGACCTTCAACACAGTAAAGAAAATTCCTCCGTGTCGCAAAACCGACTAAGGAAATTAGGGAAAAAATTTTGAGTGCCAAAAACCAAAACTCGAGAAAATTTAATGAACTTCATTTACAATCTTTTTCAAGTTTAGTTTACACCAATATATATATATATATATATATATATATATGAATAATCGTGAACTTCCATCATAATTTTATTGAATATCACTTCTTTAGGAGACATGGTGTCTGTATTTTAATGCCTGGTCTGAATGGCTTTTCAACCGATTAGTTAGAGGCAATTTCTACTATGAATAACCGAAGTGGATGACATTTGAAATAGATAAATTTATTTCAAATACTGAAAACAATTTGTTTCGGTGACGTAGGGAATGAGTTACCAGACGGCTAACATAATTCTCCAAATATTGAGTCTCAACCGCGGTAATTATGACAAAAACTACACGCGTGCCCAATAAGGTAAAAATCCATTCGGTTAGATGACGTATTTGTCATACTATGCAGTATTAAGTTTCAAACAATAATATAGAAAGCTATGGTGTCCGAACTCGCAGTGAAGCGTCTATAAAGAAAATAAAGGCATATTTAATGCCTGATATTAAGTATTAATTAATGATGGAAGAAATTTTATATTCGTCAAAAATGCTGAACTAAAATAAAGGTTGAATAAATATAAAATGTTTTATTAGAGGTTCAAATCGTATCAGTTACTTAAGATAAGGTAAACGAAAACATAAATCAGATATGCAGGCCTACCTTACTTTAATATTATAAGATCCTTAGATTATTCTGTGATGGAATATTGTTTACAATTTTTTTATTCCCACATACTATCGAGTTTCTTCTGCCTTAAGTGAGGTTTCGGTCTATTTCACTTTGTGTGACTGTTCTGCAGTTAAACTTCAATTTTTTTGAAAAAAATATTATATTGTTAATTTAGGCATTCGTTCACCTAAAATAATTACTCTCAATTTCAGAAAATTGAACATAACAGACCTCCTTAAAAATCCAAAACAAAAATTCATCGTGCAATAATTGATGTATTCTATTTTTAAAAGGAGACTAACCGCGTTTTTTCCTGCATACGAAATTTACCCTGCGTAATACTGTTTATATGGTTTCGTAACTGGGAAAAGCACGATTCAATTTGTCGACGCAAATTACCTCTAACAAAATTGCAATAACAAAAACCAATCTCTTTCTGAGTGGTATATGATAACATAAGAGGATTAAATTGTTACACAAATAGAGTAAACAAAAATTGAATCTACATTCTCGGACTACGTCAGCATATAAGTACTGATTTACATAATAGTAAAATTCAATCTCAAAGCAGAAAGGTATCCGAATAAAAAGGATTGAACTAAAAATTATGTATAAAATTATGAGCGTAATTTAAAAGAATTTATGTTGATAACGCATTAATTTCATAAAATGTACACAAATCTTCCATTGTTTAGAGCCAGATGGAAAATTTCTTTGAAATATATTAGGGTTAATGCCAAAAAAATTGGTTTTGTATGCAGTGTTAATGTTTTTTAAATCAAGGTTGCGATCTTGATATAGAAATCGGTCGTGTTATTTTCATAAAATTATCATTATAAACTAAGTATTATATAATTAAGATAAGTCAAATCATTCTGTAAGTATGTATTAGGTGTTGCAAACCTAGTAAAAAATTAGTTCAGTTGTGACCAGAAGGATAAACCAAATGCAGCATGAACGGAAAGTATAATCTCATACACATTCGATTTGTGCTTACTAGTGACTCATCAGTAGGAGCCGGTATTACGCCCTTTAACCACTATATATTTTGGTCAAGAATGTAGGATAATAGGATGGTACAATCTCCTAGACGAATGTGTAAGCCTGCAATAGTGAAGCTAACATCGTATAGTCTAGGACAATGCGACTTCAACGCTAACTGACACTATATAATCTATGTATCGAGTCTGTAATAGATACTGACATTATAGCTATTGTGCTAGTAACCGATACCAACATTATTGTACCGAAAAGGTACATGGTACTAACACTGCCTTTGGTTTATCCTTCTGGTCACAAATGAACTAATTTGTTACTAGGTTCGCAACACCTAATACAAACTTGCATATATATTAGTTCTCCGCAACAAACAGTATATAACTGTTATATGTAGAATTGAATGAGGTCATGCTTGACGCGAAATGTGATAACTGATATTGGTCAAAGCTAGGGTGTGTGGATTCACTGAAGTAACAGGTATTCAGAAATTGTTGTAATTCTCAATTTCGGTGAACTATAGCATAAATTTATATCAATCATATTGGTACCATGTTCCGACTCGGAAACCATAGTGTTAGTACCAAGTACCTTTTCGGTAAAATTATACTGGTATCGGTTACTAACACAATAGCCATAGTGTTAGTATCCTTTACAGACTCGGTATATATATTATATAGTGTGAGTTAGCGTTGAAGTCGCATTGTCGTAGACTATACGATGTTAGCTTCACTATGGCAGGTTTACACATTCGTCTAGGAGATTGTACCGTCCTATAATCCCACATTCTTGACCAAAATATATAGTGGTTAAAGGGCGTAATACCGGCTCCTACTGACGAGTCGCCAGTAAGCACGAAACGAATGTGCATGAGATTATACTTTCCGTTCATGCTGCCTTTGGTTTATCCTTCTAGTCACAACTGAACTAATTATTTACCAGTTTCGCAATCCCTAATACAAACTTGCATATATATTAGTTCTCCGCAACAAGCAGTATTTAACTGTTATATATAGAATTGAATGAGGTCATGCATGACGCGAAATGTGATAACTGATATTGATCAATGCTAGGGTGTGTGGATTTACTGAAGTAACAGGTATTCAGAAATTGTTGTAATTCTTAATTTCGGTGAACTATAGCATAAATTTATATCAATCATATCAGCACCATGTTCCGACTCGGAGACCGTAGTGTTAGTACCAAGTACGTTTTAGGTAAAATTATACTGGTATCGGTTACTAACACAATAGCCATAGTGTTAGTAAACTATACAGACTCGGTATATATATTATATAGTGTGAGTTAGCGTTGAAGTCGCATTATCGTAGACTATACGATGTTAGCTTCACTATGGCAGGTTTACACATTCGTCTAGGAGATTGTACCGTCCTATAATCCCACATTCTTGACCAAAATATATAGTGGTTAAAAGGCGTAATACCGGCTCCTACTGACGAGTCGCCAGTAAGCACGAAACGAATGTGCATGAGATTATACTTTCCGTTCATGCTGCCTTTGGTTTATCCTTCTAGTCACAACTGAACTAATTATTTACCAGTTTCGCAATCCCTAATACAAACTTGCATATATATTAGTTCTCCGCAACAAGCAGTATTTAACTGTTATATATAGAATTGAATGAGGTCATGCATGACGCGAAATGTGATAACTGATATTGATCAATGCTAGGGTGTGTGGATTTACTGAAGTAACAGGTATTCAGAAATTGTTGTAATTCTTAATTTTATTGAACTATAGCATAGATTTATATCAATCATATCAGCACCATGTTCCGACTCGGAAACCATAGTGTTAATACCAAGTAACTTTTCGGTACAATTATATTGGTATTGGTTACTAACACAATAGCCACAATGTTAGTATACTTTACAGACTCGGTATATATATTATATAGTGTAAGTTAGCTTTAAAGTCGCATTATCGTAGATTTTACGATGTTAGCGTCACTATTGCCGGTTTACACATTCGTCTAGGAGATTGTACGATCCTGTTATCCCACATTCTTGACAGAAATATATAGTGGTTAAAGGGTGTAATACCGGCTCCTACTGATGAGTCGTCAGTAAGCACGAAAAGAATGTGCAAGAGATTATGCTTTCCGTTCATGCTGCCTTTGGTTTATCCTTCTTGTCACAACTGAACTAATTTCTTGCTAGTTTCGCAACACCTAATAGAAACTTGCATATATATTAGTTCTCTGCAACAAAAGTATTTAACTGTTATATATAGAATTGAATGAGGTCATGCTTGACGCGAAATGTGATAACTGATATTGATCAATGCTAGGGTGTGTGGATTTACTGAAATAACAGGTATTCAGAAATTGTTGTAATTCTCAATTTCGGTGAACTATAGCATAAATTTATATCAATCATATCGGTACCATGTTCCGACTCGGAAACCATAGTGTTAGTACCAAGAAACTTTTCGGTAAAATTATACTGGTATCGTTTACTAACACAATAGCCATAGTGTTAGTATACATTCCGGACTCGGTATATATATTACATAGTGTGAGTTAGCGTTGAAGTCGCATTGTCGTAGACTATACGATGTTAGCTTCACTATAGCAGGTTTACACGTTCCTCTAGGAGATTGTACCGTCCTATAGTCCCACATTCTTGACCGAAATATATAGTGGTTAAAGTGCGTAATACCGGCTCCTACTGACGAGTCGCCAGTAAGCACGAAACGAATGTGCATGAGATTATACTTTCCTTTCATGCTGCCTTTGGATTTCCTTCTGGTCGCAAATGAAATAATTTGTTACTAGGTTCGCATCACCCAATACAAACTTGCATATATATTAGTTCTCCGCAACAAACAGTATATAACTGTTATATGTAGAATTGAATGAGGTCATGCTTGACGCGAAATGTGATAACTGATATTGGTCAAAGCTAGGGTGTGTGGATTCACTGAAGTAACACGTATTCAGAAATTGTTGTAATTCTCAATTTCGGTGAACTATAGCATAAATTTATATCAATCATATTGGTACCATGTTCCGTCTCGGAAACCATAGTGTTAGTCCCAAGTACGTTTTCGGTAAAATTACACTGGTATCGGTTACTAAAACAATAGCCATAGTGTTAGTAAACTTTAGAGACTCTGAATATATATTATATAGTGTGAGTTAGCGTTGAAGTCGCATTATCGTAGGCTATACGATGTTAGCTTCACTATGGCAGGTTTACACATTCGTCTAGGAAATTGTACCGTCCTATAATCCCACATTCTTGACCAAAATATATAGTGGTTAAAGGGCGTAATACCGGCTCCTACTGATGAGTCGCCAGTAAGCACGAAACGAATGTGCATGAGATTATACTTTCCGTTCATGCTGCCTTTGGTTTATCCTTCTAGTCACAACTGAACCAATTATTTACTAGTTTCGCAACGCCTAATACAAACTTGCATATATATTAGTTCTCCGCAACAAACAGTATTTAACTGTTATATATAGAATTGAATGAGGTCATGCTTGACCGCGAGATGTGATAACTGATATTGATCAATGCCTAGGTGTGTGGATTTAATGAAGTAACAGGTGTTCAGAAATTGTTGTAATTCTTCAATTTCGTTGAACAATAGCATAAATTTATTTCAATCATATCAGTACCATGTTCCGACTGGGAAACAATAGTGTTAGTACCAAGTAACTTTACGGTAAAATTATACTGGTATCGGTTACTAACACAATAGCCATAGTGTTAGTATCCTTTACAGACTCGGTATATATATTGTATAGTGTGAGTTAGCGTTGAAGTCGCATTGTCGTAGACTTTACGATGTTAGCTTCACTATTGCAGGTTTACACATTCGTCTAGGAGATTGTACCGTCCTATAATCCCACATACTTGACCGAAATATATAGTGGTTAAAGGGCGTAATACCGGCTCCTACTGACGAGTCGCCAGTAAGCACGAAACGAATGTGCATGAGATTATACTTTCCTTTCATGCTGCCTTTGGTTTATCCTTCTGGTCGCAACTGAACTAATTTGTTACTAGGTTTGCAACTCCTAATACAAACTTGCATACATATTAGTTCTCCGCAACAAACAGTATTTAACTGTTATATATTGACCTAAATGAGGTCATGCTTGACGCGAAATGTGATAATTGATATTGATCAAGGCTAGGGTGTGTGGATTTACTGAAGTAATAGGTATTCACAAATTGTTTTAATTCTCATTTTCGGTGATCTATGGCATAAATTTATATGAATCATATTGGTACCATGTTCCGACTCGGAAACCATAGTGTTAGTACCAAGTACCTTTTCGGGTACTATTATATTGGTACCGGTTACAAACAGAATAGCCATAGTGTTAGTATCCTTTACAGACTCTGTATATATATTATATAGTGTGAGTTAGCATTGAAGTCGCATTGTCGTTGACTTTAGATTATGTTAGCTTCACTATTGCAGGTTTACACATTCGTCTAGGAGATTGTACCGTCCTATTATTCCACATTCTTCTACCAAATATATAGTGGTTAATAGGGCGTAATACCGGCTCCTACTGATGAGTCGCCAGTAAGCACGAAACGAATGTGCATGAGATTATACTTTCCGTTCATGCTGCCTTTGGTTTATCCTTTTGGTCGCAACACCTAATACAAACTTTTATATACATTAGTTCTCCACAACAAACAGTATTTAGCTATTATTCCTGTTTGTTAATATTTTCATGTGGTGGTAGAAATTCACACAATATTCACGATGCAGACTCACGTAACTTTTTCTATGTTGTTGGACTTGTTAAATGCAATGTCATTAAACGAACATAGGTTGCGCGGGCGGTGATAACATTTATCATACAATCAAGATTGCGAACTAGATGCAAACACTTCACCCATTACTTACTGACAATTATACCTACTTAATGGGTCAAGTATTTATATCAACTTCGCAACCTCGATTATATTGTTAGTGCAATGTGATTGGTGATTACTTCAAACTCGGAGATATGATTTAATCAATTGCTACCACCACCGCGCAATCAATGTTTGTTAAATTGTATTACCTATATCGCTGGGGCAAAAGCTGCAAAAAATTAATATTCTTAAATGCATAGAAATTGTGCAGCCGACATTTCCTTCAAGTACAATGTATGCGATACTACTCAATGTGTATGCAGCATACCTACATTTGCTTTTCATATATATGCATTGCCGTATGATTCTCACTAATCATCTTTACGTCGTACTCTGATTATGATCATGGAAGGTCGAAACGCGTCAGTACGTGTGACTGACGGTGGTTTTACTATTCTTTTCGACGACTGGTTAAAAAATTACATTACTACCTCAGACTGTCCTGACATCTTAAGTACGCGAGATTTAGATCTCCATTAACTTATGCATTTTTATTTTTGTTGATGGCATGTTTCTTTTTAAAGGCACTGGTAAATGTCATCGTCAGATGTTTTGTGTGTTATGAAGAAATAACATATATGTCATTTTGTATTAGGTGCTGTGCACCTAGTAATAATCGTTTCAAATAGGACCAGAAGAATAAAACAAATTCAGCGTGAACGAAATGTATAATCTCATCTAAATATTACTGCTTGTGTACACATTCTTAAGTGGATTGGAATTTCCAATCGTCCCATATTATTTGACCAAATATAAAATATGTTTATTGCGTGTTATCAGCTCCTAATGATGGGTCACCAGTAAGCACTAAACGCCTGTGTACATGAGACTGTTTAGAGTTAAGAGAATCTTGACTTTTCCGATAAGTACTGGGGCTCTGAGATTATTCTCACTGGCAATCGGGGTAAAATTAACAAGTTTTTCTGTTAGGAAGAAACATAGATCCAATGAACTGATTTTATTTCAAATTAATGTGCGTTAACATATACGTTTATATCAACTTAAGATGTGCATGCCACTTTACCGTAATATCAGATATTATATTTCAATCTCATATATGTCTGTGTATCACCAACCAACTATCCACACCTGAAGCATTATCTGGAATCATATCGGTACTAACTGGACTTGATAATCTAATATGTGTACGCAAAACTATCCTACCGCAGTAACACTTGCCAATTGATACTATTATTTGCCTTGCTAACATACATTAGCTGCAGGAAAAATAAATAAGTTTAGCAATCAAGGTCGCTATTTTCGTAGATCAAGGGTGTAAACCGCATCATACTAAGCACATTAGACTGTCAACCGCTTTTGTTGATGCTCAGGCAGTCACGTTCGAGCGCTCCTATTTTTGGTTTACAAGTATCCAGCGAGAGAACTGTGTCCTTTATTTTTGCATGTGTGCGTATGTCCTATGAACGATGGTATTCAATGAGATGTCTTCGACTGCCCATTACCTGGCATTCAATCTATACAAAGTTGAAAGCCATGATCGGTTTAGCAGAAGCTACTTTTTGCTAAATGCATGCCACTTTCTATTAAATATTGATATTACTTGATTGTCTTTTTATACTGGTAGTACGCATGAAAAACTACATGAGTATTCAAATGCAACTTAGCAAAGAGGCCTGTTATATCCTCTGATCAAGCACTTTCCAGAGATGTTACGACCCAGGCTCCAATCGGTGCACAATTTCTTCAGCCGCGCAACTGGGACTTCAAAGCCATGTCTCAATACATATGTTTTATACATTTTAAATTTTACAAACTCAATAACATTGGGATATGCTACATTTAAAAATAACTCAGAAATTCAACCATTTTGAACACTTGCTAATTCAACAAATCATTATAAAAAGGCCTCAAACGATATCAGTAATCACATTTTAGTGATTACCACTAGAACATTCAATAAGGCATATAATACCTGTTTATTCTATGATGTAGAAAGAATTTATATATATATATATATATATATATATATATATATATATATATATATATATATATATATATATATATATATATATATATATATGATGTCCATTCCTTTTTAATTAAACAGTATTCTTATAATTAGGAAAACACAAATAACAAAGTGGATAAAGGCCATTTATTTCGTGAATACTAATCATCTCTTATACAATCATACATATTTATACATTTTGGGTTTTCAATTGATTATGCTAGTGGTAACAAATCTGACTCGTTTTTACTGCTGTTTCTTGTTTTGACTAGTTGGTGAGTGTGTATGCGTTTGTGTTTGTGTGTATGCGTGTTTGCATGTAAAGGTCATTCTCGTAGTATTGCGAAGTGATGTCTGAGATCTTGTCATTATTGTTTTGATAGCTTGAGAATTAACCATTTGGGCGCATTGTTCACTGTTACATATACAAGTGCTATTTTTCCCAGTATGGCATTGTTACCACGTGAAAACTTTGCGCAACGAGGTGAAACGATCAACTATACTGGGAAAAATAGCACTTGTATATGTAACAGTGGACAATGCGCACAAATGGTTAATTCTCAAGCCATGTACCTTTTCGGTACAATAATGTTGGTATCCGTTACTAGCACAATAGCTATAGTGTTAGTATCTATTACATACTCGATACATATATTATATAGTTTGAGTTAGCGTTGAAGTCGCATTGTCCTAAACTATACGATGTAAGCTTCACTATTGCAGGCTTACATATTCGTCTAGGAGATTGTACCGTCCTATTATCCCACATTCTTGACCAAAATATATAGTGGTTAAAGGGCGTACTACCGGCTCCTACTGATGAGTTGCCAGTAAGGACGAAACGAATGTGCATGAGATTATACTTTCCGTTCATGCTGCCTTTGGTTTATCCTTCTGGTCACAACTGAACTAATTTGTTACTAGGTTCGCAAAACCTAATACATACTTGTATATATATATATATATTAGCTCTTCGCAACAAACAGTATTTAACTGTAATATATTGAATAGAATGATGTCATGCTTATCGCGAGATGTGATAACTGATTTCTATCATGACCAGAGTGCATGGATTTACTGGAGCAAAAGGTGTTCAGAAATACTTGTAATTCTCAATTTCAGTGAACTATAGCATACATTGATATTCTTCATGTTGGTACCATGTACCGACTCGGCAACAATTGTGTTAGTACCATTTACCTTGTCGGTACTATGCTGGTATCGGTGACTGAGACAATAGCCATAGCTTTAGTATCCTTTACAGAATTGGTATATATATTATATAGAGTGAGATAGCGGTGAAGTCGCATTGTTCAGACTTTAGCTTCACTATCGCAGGTTTACACATTTGTCTAGGAGAATGCATCGTCCTTTTATCCTACATTCCTTACCCAAATATATAGTGGTTAAAGGGCGTACTACCGGCTCCTACTGATGAGTCGCCAGTAAGCAGGAAACGAATGTGCATGAGATTATTCTTTCCGTTCATGCTGTTTTTGGTTTATCCTTCTGGTCACGACTGAACTTATTTGTTACTAGAAAAATGGCTTGTTTGGGCATATATAGACCTTAAAAAGACGGAAATAATTTAATCGTAACTTAACGGATAGTAAATCTATCATAACTAAATTTGAAGAGAAATCAGATTGAAATACATAATCGTGATTTAAACTGGGCAGTTCCAAATGAAAGATAAATAGAAATGAGGCAATTACATAGTTTGTTAAAACGGAGCAACTTCTTTCAGTTAAGTATAAGGTGAAACTTGAGTTAGACGCTGCCTCAATGGTTCTAAGTTATAACAAAAGACCCAACAGTTAGGTTAAAGGGCAAGTAAAATTATTAATAAATAATATTATTGCAAGTAATGGATTAGTTTCGGCGCCTAATAATACTCTCGCACAAATAGATACAGTTGCATTCAAAGTGTATCGTTTAGTTAAAATACATTAGCCTAGGAATCGATTACTAATTATTGTGAATGTCCAAAACTGACAAAGGTTTAATAATAATAAATTTCTGTGCCATAAAATAAGAAATATTCCTAGTTCTTAGACAATACATTGTTGAATTTATAGAAGTTGGTTGAAATTGTGGATAAATATGTAATTTATGTGGGTGAAATATTAGTAAACTAAGATTTAGTATCTACGTACAGGAATGTACCGGTAGCAAAATCCTTGGATTAATTTCGATGTTTACTAGTTAATCACACTTTAATATTAGAAGGAAGTAAAATGACGATCGGACATATCATGGACATGATGGGTATATTTATGTCCTCTTATTTTAAATTTAGGAAACAATATTATTAAAAAATTTGAGATTCTCAAATGGGACAACCTTTTTATGTCCAAATAGCAAACATTTTTCATGAATTATTTCGTAAATGATCTTTTGAACAAAATTCCACTGATTTTCAATTGTGCATACAGTTCTTGGATGGTATATTAATGACCAGGGAGCACGGTGATGATGAAATGGTAAATTTCCCAAATATAACAAATCGAATGACCGAAATTCAATTTTGTCTTCAAATGGAATCATCATGTGAATTACAATTTTTGGATGGCAATTTTAATAGAAAAGCACGGGAATTAGAAATAATTGTTTTGAGATAGGATAATTACTTGGGATACCTTAATTGTAAGTCCAATCACCCTTATTCCATGAAGGTCTGTATATTAAATTCATTACCAGTAAAAGCCTTAGACAATATATATATATATATATATATATATATATATATATATATATATATATATATATATAAAGTAATTGCGTTTTGATCCACGCTAGTCAGTTTTCGGTCGTACTCTGATGTTAAGGAAAGGTTGAAACGCGTCAATTCGTGTGATTTACGGTAGTATTGATTCAATGAATTTTTTCCACCACCTGCAAAAGCAATTATTGTTTAATTGTATTTTTGGCAAAAGCTGTAAAATGTAAATTTTCGTGATAGCTTAGAAATTGTTCAGCCACCATTTCCAGGCATGATTAATTTATGCGAGAGCACTACATTTTAGAGCCGTATATCCATTTTTGCATTTCATAAAAATGCATTTTGGTTTGATTTTCGCTAGTCAGTTTGCGGTCCTAATCTGATGATGATCATGGCAGGTCAAAATGTGTCAGTACATGTGACTGACGGTAGTTTTTTATGATGTTGACGAATATTTTTATATAATGGGATGAATATTTACTTCAAGTTCGCAATCTTGAATTGCAAAATCGCGAAACCCACTCGCGCAATTACTGATTGTTTATTTGTATAACATATGGGTGTATGGGGCAAGCTGCGGAAAGATAATGTTCTTGACTGCATAGATATTGTGCAGTCAACATTTCCAGTTAAATACTGGAAGTGAGAGCCGCATATCTAAATTTCCTTTTAAAAATATGTATGGCAATTTGATCCTTGCTAGTCAGTTTTCTGTCGTAATCTGCTGATGATTATGGCAGTTCGATACGCGTTAGTACCTGTGACTGACGGTAGGTTTGGTAGGTCGTTCGATGACGGATAAAACACAACTAATGATTGTTTAAATTTATTTCACAAATATTTATGGCGATGGTTGAAAACATTAATGTTCGCGATTGCATTGAAACGGTGCAGCTACTATTTTCAGTCAAGTTCAATTTACACGAGACAATTAGAAGTGAGAGCTCCATATCTAATTTTTCTTTTCATAAATATAAATTTCGGTTTTATCCTTGTGAGTTAGTTTGCGATCGTAATCTGATAATGATAATGGAAGGTCGGAATGTATCAATACGTGTGACTGACGTTAGTTTTGTTATAATGTTCGACGACAAGTGAAATAAAACGAGATGGGTGTTTACTTTAAGTTCGTAATCTTGACTTGTAAAATTGTTACCCCCTCCCGTGCAATAAATTATTTTTTAATTGTTTTACTTATGTGTTTGTGAGTGTAGCTACAGAAAAAGATAATGTTCAAATCCATCAAAGAGAAATAAAATCTGTGCACCTGGAAATTTAAAGGATTCAGGATTTTACCGAACTACGAGTGCTTTCAATATTCCCACACAAGAAAACGGAGGAATGAAATACCAATAGATCTGGCTTGAATGAGGATACCAAAATTGCCACAAGTTGATTTTTTTCCTGTGAATATGGTGTCAATCCTGAAGATTGGACTGGAAATGAAATCCCGAAAATGCGGGAAATCTGGGTCCAACGTCATTTTCGGACAAGCAGATGTAGAACGGCTTCAGAATGAAAGGACAACTGAGAATCCATCAAAGAGAAATTAAATCTATGCACATGGAAATTTAAAGGATTCATGATTTTACTGAACTATGGGTGCTTTCTTTATTCTCGCACAAGAAATTGGAGGAATTATACCAAAAAAAGGACAGCCCTGTGCAATGCATATCAACATTTAATACACTTGTAGTTTATGGATTGGATGAGGCTGAAAATTTGGCTAATCCTGTCTCCACGAGATCTAAAGCATTGTTGCTTATGCTTGTTAAAAGTGGTAATTTAAATTCTGAAATACTTTGTTTGTTGAAGCAAAAATTTCTTACAAAACAAGTTCATTTACATTTTTTCCATTTCGCAAATCAACTGCAGCGACCGGTAATTTATGATGCAAGTTTTGAAAAGCACAGGGGCTTAAACGACGTCAACTCCCTACTTCTTCATTGAATGATTTACAGAATTTTTCACTTTTATTGAAGTTCACTCAGCGGCCTGATGATGACGTGTCTGCATATCCAGACACGACATCTGAGGTTTCGCAATTTTGTCCAAATTATGCTGACAAAAATCTCAGCAGTTGTGTGCATGTAAAGATTGCCATTTACGCACATCTATATTTATAAACATTTAAGTAATAATATTATTTAATAAATGCATTAATAAGCATGCACATACATATACATCAAATAAAGAAATAAATGGATATATATGCACAAATTCAAATATGTAAGTAACAGATGCATATCGAACTGCGTCAGTCTACTGCGAATACAGAGTGAATTCAGTTATAAATCCAATTGAATCAGTTTAATAAAATAGTTAATAATAAGACTACTGTTAACTTATGTCCTATTCTAATCGATACATACCCTATATAAACATCACTATGCATATAAACACAGGTATATACTAATATAGATAAACACGTAAACAAATATATGATCATAAAGAAAAATGTCGATGCGTCAATATATTGTTAAGTTTCTTGTTCCCGCTACCAATCATTCTAATGCATTTTTAAACTTACATTTTAAACTATAAACTTACACAAACATGTTACTCGATGAATGACTTTTTTTGAAAATCAAGCTTGTGAACTAAACTAAAATAATTGTTACCACCTCCCGAGTAATCAATGATTGTTTGGATGATTTTATTACAAACAGTTGGCCAAGTTAGGCGGTGTTGTTGGTTTACAAAGTGATAATAAATAATGTGGTCTTATAGATCATCAAATGCGTGGAAATAACGAAGGCATTTTGAATGAGAGTGGAGAGAGAGAGACAATCTAAGTGATCGCGAAGAGGTATAATATAGAAGTTGATAATTCATAGCATATATTTGGAGGAACAAATTACTACTTAAATGTTTACCGAAGTCAATCTATTAAACACATAAAAAAGATTAAGTGTAACTGTTAAATGATATAAAGGATCAAGCCCAATATTTGATAAAATTATTTTCGCTTACTCTGAAAATTTCACACATCTCGTTCCCCTATTGATCAACTTCTGCGGCTAGACAAAGCCTCATTAATTAGGCGTTATATAAGTCTGAGTACGAGGATCAGTCGGCCGTAGGTTGATGGAGAAATTTTTGTTGATTCAACCAGCGATGGAACATTACTGTAAGGAAAAATCGTAAATGACATAGTTTAAGAAATAAATATTTGAATAATAAATGTGCAAGAAATATCGAGTCGCCGTGAATAGGCTCAATTTAAAATTGATATTAGTGTCAATGAAAAAAAATTAAATTTTTGAAAATCAAAAGAAAGAAACCGATAATGTTAACCCCGCTGTAATTTGTTAACTGTTGGAATCAATGTTGTGCAAATAATGTTCAACTTCATTTGGCATTAAAAATAGAGCCAACTACTTAATTATAGATTATTTATTATACAAGCAAGTTTGACGGTCAGGATTTATGTATGTTAATTCTATGGTATGGAAGAAAAATATTAAAACTAGGATTATTATGGATGCAAAAATCCAATGCAAAGGAAGCTCTCCCATACATGCTGGTGCAATTATGGGCTCAATCAAAGTAAAAAGAGAATATAGAATTGCCTGTAAGTATGGAAATATTACTAGTTCTGGTCTTTCCCTTTATGCAGTGGAGACTGGAAACTGCATTTATCCAGTCTACGAATATATATATATATATATATATATATATATATATATATATATATATATATAGTGTGTGTGCATGTTAATAAAATTATAATTCCCGTCGCCCTTGAAAATTAACAGTATATAACTTAAAGATAATGGAATGGAAATTGATGCTCGAACCAAAGAGCTAACCTAACGCATGCTAGGGAGGTGAGAGCACAGACCTAATATATATTTTGCTGTCAGATTTAGATGATCATGGAAGGTCGCAAAGCGTCAGTACGTGTGACTGACTGTAGTTTTGCTATGTTATTCGACGACTGTTTAAATACAATGAAATTGGTGTTTACTTCAAGCTCGTAAACTTGATTTAAATAATTGTTACCACCACCCGCGTAATCATTGACTGTTTAATTGTATTACCTATATATATATGTATATATATGGCGAAATCTGCAAAATGTTAATGTTCGTGACTGCCTAGAAATTGCGAGAATAATAAAGGTGAGAGATCGATTTATAATTTCGCTATCCACATAAAGGCTTTGTAGTCTCATGATCGCTAGTCAGTTGTCGTCGTATTCCGATGATGATCATGGAAGGACTAAAGGCGTCACTATGTGTGACTGATGTTAGAATTGCTTTTTTTCAACGAATAGTTACAAACGATGGGTATGGAGTTTACTTCAAGCACGCAAAAAGATTTAAATATATCTAATTAATTTAAATTATTGTTAACACCACCCGCGTGATCATTGATTGTCTAACAGTATTACCTATATATTTGTGGCGAGAGCGGCCAAAGTTGAATGTTAGTGAATGCATAGAAATTGTGCAGCCGATATTTCAAGTCAAGTACAATGTATGCGAGACTACAAGAAGTGAGAACCGCATATCGAATTTTGATTTTAAAATATATTCATTGAGGTTTGATCCAAACTGGCAAGTTTTCCGTCGTACTCTGATGATGATCATGGATTTGCGAGCTTGAAGTAAACACCAATCCCATTGTATTTAACCAGTTGTCGAACAACATAACAGAACTACCACCAGTCGCAAAGCAATGACGCGTTTCGACCTTCCATGATCTTCATCAGAGTACGATAGCAAACTGACTATCGCGGATCAAACCGCATTGCATATATATGGAAAGCAAAATTAGTTATGCGGCTATCACGTCTAGTAGTCTTGCATACATTATACCTGACTGACGGTAGTTTTGTTATGTTGTCCGACGACTTGATTTAAAGAATTGTTACCACCATCCGCGCAATCAATTATTGTATTTTTCCTCAAGAACTAGAAGGCCGAATGATTACCTGATCCAAATAATGCTGAAAGAGATAGGCTGCGCCAGTGCACAACTGTCCCATCCCTGACAATTTAGAAGAAATAAATATATGGTAATGGCTGCACCAAGTGTGAAAAATACCGCGTTGGAGCCCCAAAGTCATTTTTTACAAAACAATATGGACTAAAGATTACCCGATTCTAATAATGTTGAGGATGACAGGCCGCGCAAATAAGAAATAAAATTGTAGATTCGACAGCTGAAAAATTAAACGCGCTTGAAAACCAACGTCGCTTCTCTAAAAAGCATGAACAAAATCAACTCATGCAAATAATGCATGGAATAATGCGACACGTGTTTACAAATTACTGCAATAAAATTGTGCATTCGACAGTTGAGGAATAGACGGCGTTCGAGCCCCAGCGTTATTTCTTTAAAATACGAAGGATCAAAATTACCTGATTAAAATAAAGTTGAGAATAACAGGTTGCTCCAGTACACAAATGGCACATCACAGTTAATTTAACAGAAATAAAACGCTTTTTGCCATAGCGCAATTTATCTAAATATTTGAAACTGTTTCTGATATTAGGTGGCTCCAGTACACAAGACGCGCAATTCTGACAATTTAATAGAAGTAAACTCGTAAATTTAGCAGTTGAGAAACAGATCGCCTTGGAGCCACACCGTCATTCGCTTAATATCTTGAAAGACCAACAATTGCCAGATTCAAGAAATGTTGAGAATAAAAGGTCGTGCCATGACGAAAGCGGCACATCACTCAAAATTTATTGAAATAAAATTTCGGATTCGACGGCTGAGAAAAAGACCGCGCTGGAGCTCCAGCCTCATTATTCTAATAACTAGAATGACCAACAATTACCTGATTCAAATAGTTATGAGAACATCAGGCTAAGCCAGTGCACAATGGCACATCTCTGAGGCTTTCGTAGAGAAGAAATTAGTGCATTCGCCAGCTCCTAAATTGAACGCGTTGGAGTGCAAGCTTCATTTCTCTAAAAATGAGGTATTTCATCAATTATATTATTTAAATTGTGTTTTGAATAACAGGCTTTGCTGGTGTACAAAGGCGCATCCATTTGCCTAAGCCACTTTGAGCATTCCATAAAAAATGACTAAATTCAGTAACCTGATTCAAATGACGCTGAATTTAATACACTCCGTTATTCCTCTCGCGTTCAATAACTGACATTTTACTGCAAACCAACTTGTTCTTCGACTGCTGATAATTACAAAGCGACAGAGCGAATTTGAACATTCTCTAAAAATAACGAATAATATCACTTACCTGATTCAACTAAAGCTGATTATAACAGACTGCGCCAGCGACTGCCAAATTATAACCGATCATTCTTGTTGATTACTTTAATCAATGTCGCTATCGTGAAATAAACACCTGGCTCATTGTTTACATAAATTTGTTAATATAAACTAAGTATTGTATAGAGTAGAAAAGGCAATTCATAGAGAAGACCAATTTTGTGCATATCGGGAACCCGTCACATACAATCCAGAATTTGCCGTGGACAAGTCTGTTTCGGAGTCTAGTTCTCTAACCACAGCACCACCCTGTCGATGTTCCCCTAAGATGAAATCTAGACGACAGGTATCGGAGAGTGCCGCGTGCCAAAGTGTTGAAATCAACCGTCAAACTCGTTCTATGTTGGTACCTTGCGAAAACACGCTTCACAGCAGAAAATTATTCAGATCGACATTGGTTATCTTAGAAAAGTCATCTTTTATAAGGTCTTGATACATTCGGATGGTTTTTAAGCGACGTTCGATAAGCTTATACATGTCTGACTTGAGTCGACAGGACGTATGTGTACCAACAATTTACTCCACTTACATAATTTCAAATCAGTGCTCAAAGGAGAGAAAAAGAGACTCCAACGTCGTAGGATTGCAGAATGGCTAATGCATCTTATAGTACATGCAGACATCGAATAGTCCGGTGCCACCAGAGAACGTATTTACTAACAACTGGCAGTTATGCACATTCCGCAAAAATTTATCCATTAAAGACTTTTATGATGCACATACGCATGATCTTATCATACACATCTTCGAAGCTAAAAATTTTGAGCCCTCAAGTAAATATAAGTAAACCTCAACAGAGCAAGCGTTCTTTCACATAAATAATGAAATCAATTACCGTTAAACCGTAATGTATAGACGAACTCATGCTATCAATCCCCAAATATTGGGAAATTGAACAAGTTTACTTTCCATAAGAGCGCTTTTGAGAAACTATTTTGTTAGGTAATGGCGGCCGCTAATACCAAGTTTCACCGTTCATCAAAAAATTCCTTGAGGATCAGGATTGTTGATTTCAAATGAATATCAACACTTATTTAAATGAGTGGTGAATATTCCTTCAAGACAAATAATATTCTTCTAAATGTACAAAACAAGCTTAATGGATTGACAAAATTAAGATAACAAGTGAATCGGGACTTTGAGAAATATGTGTCGAATATGGTGAAGTCCCCACCAAGATTTCTTCCTTTAGTATTTCGGGCGACATCAAAATACCCAAAACGAGGCGTAACCATCGATTTTAGAAAGCTGAAATTAACTCATTTTTTTTATAAAAAATATTTAATAAAAGTATTTGAAACGATATTCTCATTGCCATGTTTTATAAAGTCTATTAAAGCATCATAAATTAAATTGACATAGAGAACAGAAAGAATAAAAATATATACATATGTACATAAACAGTTATAGGCGAAATATTTGATAAATCCAGCTTTGACCGAAAATATAGTAATGCCGGATAGCATGCACACGTTAATATTCGCAGCAACAAAATGTTGACGAAAATGCTTTCAACGGAAAAGTTTTTCAGTTAACTAAATGTTAGATAATGTGCAAGAAATGCTAGTTCACATAGTATATTCGCAAATGAAGTCTAGTATTTTCGATAGCTCCTCGTTTTCTTGGCAGTTCTGCTTATTCTGTTCTTCTTCGTTGAAATATGGCAATTCAGCTTCCGTTAAAAGGGCAAAGCCTTCCGTTCCTTCTGTTCTATACAGAGAATCCTACAAACGTTCTGCTGAATTGATTTGATCATCTGTAGAATTTTGGAATTCAGACATAAACCAGTCCTAAATGAAGAGAAAAAAGAAGAAAAACATTGCGAAATTTGCACAAAGAAAGTATAAATATGAATTGTTCAACCACCTGTAAGTTTTGCGTTCAGTTTCGAAACATAAATTCTCATCGAGAGATTTTGGCCGTCGCGTGAAATCTGGGAAAGAAATAATTATTATGGTCTTCCAAAACGAATTAAATCGTCAAATATTGTTTAAGGAAAACATCGAATTACTTTAACTCATTTAAACAAAATCACGAACCTGTTAAAATATTTTAGAAGTTACTTCCTACAAATCAGAGGTAAAGTGATCAAAGTGAACGGTCTCAACAACCATCAGAGATGTTTTGTAGTGAAATATTTCCGATCCTTGTACGCAAAACACTTCATTAATTAGTTTATTCCTAAAACGACGCAACCAATATCGGTGAAACCAACAGTAATCATGTTTCAATTTATATACGAAATGGAGCACGATTACTACTTACATGATATTGTTTGAGATTTGTCAAATACATGGAGTTTAGCTCACACAATTTGGAGCAAATAAAAGATTTATAGCAATGATTATTCCGCATCACTGTCAAAAAATTATTTACCTCAGTATGAGGTAGGGAAATTGCTTCTGAAATTGTATTTGGTCTCATCCCAGCCACACATTCCTTGCAATTTTAGTCAATGCAAAACCTCCTTTCTGCATAGATCTGCAAGAACAAATGTGAAAAACGTTCACAATAGTTAAAATGTCTGATGTTTTATAACAAATTCATAATTAAATAAGGTGCGAATAATCTGGTATCATATTACATGTACTCACCAGAGAATCACACTTCGTGGCAATTCAGGAATGGATTCACAATAAATAAGGTTAACAGTGTATTTAGATACATTTGAAGGAACAGTTTTACCGACCACTTGACAATCAATATGTCAAGTGGGAAATTTAGTTTAAATTGTCCCATTTATACTTATTGTCAGATGTCTTAAGCCTAACTGGTTTTCACTAGGTAAGTGTATGTCAAATTGGTTTTTGTATGTGTCCGCCTGTGTACACAAATCGAAATGAAATTATAGTGATTTAATGACAAATACTGACGACTCACTAGATAAACGGATGCCATACATGTGTATTTGATGGAGGAGTAATCAATTACTGTACGTGTAAACTCATCTCATTGAAATTACAGCGATTTAGTAACATCTGAAGATTCACTAGATAAGCGAATGCCACGTCCATGTGTGTGCATGTGTGTGGGCGTTTGCTTAAGACTGAGAACTAATCAGTTACCTATAATTAGCAGCACGTTTATCACTCATTCAAGTGAAACTAAAATGATAAATTTCATTTCCTATTTGCACACGTCAGACCTATTTTTATTATTAAAGAAATAAAAAGGGAAGAAGACGCAAGAAGCAGGTGGTACAGAACATTTTTCTAAGCATCGTTCCTAACTGAGAAATGTCATACTTCATAAAGATTCTAATTAATTTTCAGGAAACGCATATCAACAGAGTTTTTAGTTTCTTAGAAAAGGAAATACGGCAAATGAAGCGTCATGTGGACGATTAATTTAGGTGAATCCAGTAGAAACCTCGACGATAAACCACTTTACGTCTAAGTACAATGCGTACAATTGTGGAAAAATCCCGAATTGCCATTAAGCGACGAGCAACACTCCCATTTAAAATTGTTATTAAAATAAAAGAAAGTGATAGCCAATTAACGTTTGGAGAAAACATAAAATGGTATAACTTACCTGATACATTTTTGAATACTCTTGATTTGCGGAAGATACTGTAGGCGAAATTGGGGTGAAGTATAATCCAGTGGTATAATTGAATTATCAAGAAGAAAAAGAAATATCTTCTTAACAAAACTGATCATATAGCAATAATTGCAATCTGGATACATTTATACAAAACAAAGGATTGATCAATTTTGTTAACTCTTAGTTGCATAGATTCGAATATATTGTGAATTTGTTTACGAATCTCGAACGAAATTGCAGCTGTACGCATATATTTTATTTGACTTGGAACCGACATTTCCAGACAAGTAACATGTTTGCCAGGCAACTACAAATGGCAGATACACACATATAATTTTACCTTTTCTCCATAGCCACTGCCGCTTGAATCTCCGCTAAATACCTGCCTTAACTGCTTCTCTCTTCCTTTCTCTCGATAGTTAATCTTATTCTATAGCCCTTATATTGTCAATGACAAAATTGAACACTGAACCTCAGACTTGAACTATTTTGATTGATTTAAACTTTTTCTCCAACCACAACAAATCCGGCACATTTCTTCAATTTGAGTCCACAAGTTTGATATAAATGTCAACACAAGTTGGTTTAACCATTTAGGCAGCGAAGCAAGTCTACCGTGTCTGGTGTCTATGTTGATGCATTTAAACCTTCAATATTCATATTCAGAGAATGACATTAAACGGACAAAAAAGAAGCAAAGCGCAATAAAAACAGAAGGCCTGGAGACCCAGTGATGCGGTTCTGAAATAAAGCATTGTCGCATGCAGCATATTTATCCTGAATTCTATTTGTATGCATAAATTCATCACTGATTTTCCACACAAAATAGTTTACAGCAAATTGGATTTCAAATCAAAAGGCCATAGGGAAAATTATTTACCTCCCCAGGAGGCGAGAATGCTGTTTCTGGTTCAATGTGCATCATATCAGCATATTGACCACATTCTTGATTTTTTATTATCTGGTTCTGTTGATGTTCTTCATTTTGATACTGGTGCTGTTCTTGTTCTCGTTGATCTTGTATTCTATAATCATGTTGTTGCTGTTGCTCATCTCTTTGGTTTTGCATATCACTTTCTTGTGGTTTCTGTGCTTTTCGTTGTTCAGTTAAAGAATTAAGCTTAGGTGCGACAAACGGTGTATGGCTAGAGGATTGAAACTTTGCTAAATGTGATTGCATCCAATCGAATTCACTTGCGCGTACACGCCAATATCCACCTTTCCTGCGTTCGCCCTTCTTATGTCGAACATTCTCGAAATGCCTGTTAAAGGACAACGTGTGTCTTATGGAGTTCTTCAGCAGACAAAATGAAAACAAATACAAAATATCCATTAAATAATGCGAAAATATACATAAAAAGCTACATTTGCTTAATTTTCTAAGTGTGTGTATATACACGCGTAAATTCATGGATGGCAGAGTTTAAACCTGACTGACCATTGAATCTTAATCCTAAAGTGTATACATTTTCCAGTTAAAAATAAGTAATCTATAGTATAGAATAGGCAATTATTTCAGTAGACCGGTTGCATCCTTATTTCGAAATCAGTATGTGGACTAAAAATGTTCATTTCAACTTCATTGATCAATAAATTACGCAAGTAGATAAAGTGAACGTGAGAGGTTTGTTAGGATGTCACCTAGCTCATGCATTCGTATTCTATCGGGACAAATCCGGGCTAATAAAATAATGCCATATATATAATAGATGATACTTCCATGATCAAAAAAGGAGATGTCGATACATATGATATGCTTAAATACGTTAAAATTCAGTCTACTAGCGTGTACGAAAGCCCTCAGTCTAACACATTGACTTTTCTTTACAAATAGCTATCGAGACTGGAAGATGGCAATCTAAAAGGTATATATATATATATATATATATATATATATATATATATATATATATATATATATATATATATATATATATATATATATATATATATATATATATAATGGGAATAGTGCTTGTATCAATAGCGGAAACTTGATTTCAGAACTGATATTACTGCCCGTGTCAGCAAAATTCAAGATTTTCGGATGATGCGTACCCTTTAAAATGTATTTTGACACATAAAGTCTTCTGGTCAGCTACGATTGGTTACATTTGTCTAGTTGTGGATAATAGTTTTGGGGTTACTCGTGCACGAAAATTTCTCCCTTCAGTGAATATATATATATATATATATATATATATATATGCCTATATATATATATATATACCTTTTAGATTGCCATCTTCCTGTCTTGATAGCTATTCGTAAAGAAAAGTCAATGTTTTAGACTGAGGGCTTTCGTACTCGCAAGTAGACTGAATGTTAACATATTTAAGCATATAATATGTATCGACATCTCCTTTTTTGATTATGAAAGTATCATCTATTATATATATGGCATTATTTTAGTAGCCCGGATTTATCCTGATAGAATACGAATGCATGAGCTAGGTGACATCCTAACAAACCTCCCACATTCACTTCATCTACTTGCGTAATTTATTGATCAATGAAGTTGAAATGAATGTTTTTAATCCACATACTTATTTAGAAATAAGGATGCAACCGGTCTACTGAAAGAATTGCCTATTCTATACTATAGATTACTTATTTTTAACTGGAAAATGTATACACTTTAGGATTAAGATTCAATGGTCAGTCAGGTTTAAACTCTGCCATCCATGAATTTACGCGTGTATATACACACACTTAGAAAATTAAGCAAATGTAGCTTTTTATGTATATTTTCGCATTATTTAATGGATATTTTGTATTTGTTTTCATTTTGTCTGCTGAAGAACTCCATAAGACACACGTTGTCCTTTAACAGGCATTTCGAGAATGTTCGACATAAGAAGGGCGAACGCAGGAAAGGTGGATATTGGCGTGTACGCGCAAGTGAATTCGATTGGATGCAATCACATTTAGCAAAGTTTAAATTCTCTAGCCATACACCGTTTGTCGCACCTAAGCTTAATTCTTTAACTGAACAACGAAAAGCACAGAAACTACTAGAAAGTGATATGCAAAGCCAAAGAGATGAGCAACAGCAACAACATGATCATAGAATACAAGATCAAAGAGAACAAGAACAGCACCAGTATCAAAATGAAGAACATCAACAGAACCAAATAATAAAAAATCAAGAATGTAGTCAATATGCTGATATGGTGCACATTGAACCAGAAGCAACATTCTCGCCTCCTGGGGAGGTAAATAATTTTCCATATGGTCTTTTGATTTGAAATCTAATTGGCTGTAAAATATTTTGTGTGGAAAATCTGTGATGAATTTATGCATATAAATAGAATTCAGGATAAATATGCTGCATGCGACAATGCTTTATTTCAGAACCGCATCACTGGGTCTCCAGGCCTTCTGTTTTTATTGCGCTTTGCTTCTTTTTTGTCCGTTTAATGTCATTCTCTGAATATGAATATTGAAGGTTTAAATGCATCAACATAGACACCAGACACGGTAGACTTGCTTCGCTGCCTAAATGGTTAAACCAACTTGTGTTGACATTTATATCAAACTTGTGGACTCAAATTGAAGAAATGTGCCGGATTTGTTGTGGTTGGAGAAAAAGTTTAAATCAATCAAAATAGTTCAAGTCTGAGGTTCAGTGTTCAATTTTGTCATTGACAATATAAGGGCTATAGAATAAGATTAACTATCGAGAGAAAGGAAGAGAGAAGCAGTTAAGGCAGGTATTTAGCGGAGATTCAAGCGGCAGTGGCTATGGAGAAAAGGTAAAATTATATGTGTGTATCTGCCATTTGTAGTTGCCTGGCAAACATGTTACTTGTCTGGAAATGTCGGTTCCATGTCAAATAAAATATATGCGTATAGCTGCAATTTCTTTCCAGATTGGTAAACAAATTCACAATATATTCGAATCTATGCAACTAAGAGTTAACAAAATTGATCAATCCTTTGTTTTTTATAAATGTATCCAGATTGCAATTATTGCTATATGATCATTTTTGTTAAGAAGATATTTCTTTTTCTTTTTGATAATTCAATTATACCACTGGATTATACTTCACCCCAATTTCGCCTACAGTATCTTCCGAAAATCAAGAGTATTCAAAAATGTATCAGGTAAGTTATACCATTTTATGTTTTCTCCAAACGTTAATTGGCTATCACTTTCTTTTATTTTAATAACAATTTTAAATGGGAGTGTTGCTCGTCGCTTAATGGCAATTCGGGATTTTTCCACAATTGTACGCATTGTACTTAGACGTAAAGTGGTTTATCGTCGAGGTTTCTACTGGATTCACCTAAATTAATCGTCCACATGACGCTTCATTTGCCGTATTTCCTTTTCTAAGAAACTAAAAACTCTGTTGATATGCGTTTCCTGAAAATTAATTAGAATCTTTATGAAGTATGACATTTCTCAGTTAGGAACGATGCTTAGAAAAATGTTCTGTACCACCTGCTTCTTGCGTCTTCTTCCCTTTTTATTTCTTTAATAATAAAAATATGCCTGACGTGTGCAAATAGGAAATAAAATTTATCATTTTAGTTTCACTTGAATGAGTGATACACGTGTTGCTAATTATAGGTAACTGATTAGTTCTCAGTCTTAAGCAAACGCCCACACACATGCACACACATGGACGTGGCATTCGCTTATCTAGCGAATCTTCAGATGTTACTAAATCGCTGTAATTTCAATGAGATGAGTTTACACGTACAGTAATTGATTACTCCTCCATCAAATACACATGTATGGCATCCGTTTATCTAGTGAGTCGTCAGTATTTGTCATTAAATCACTATAATTTCATTTCGATTTGTGTACACAGGCGGACACATACAAAAACCAATTTGACATACACTTACCTAGTGAAAACCAGTTAGGCTTAAGACATCTGACAATAAGTATAAATGGGACAATTTAAACTAAATTTCCCACTTGACATATTGATTGTCAAGTGGTCGGTAAAACTGTTCCTTCAAATGTATCTAAATACCCTGTTAACCTTACTTATTGTGAATCCATTCCTGAATTGCCACGAAGTGTGATTCTCTGGTGGGTACATGTAATATGATACCAGATTATTCTCACCTTATTTAATTATGAATTTGTTATAAAACATCAGACATTTTAACTATTGTGAACGTTTTTCACATTTGTTCTTGCAGATCTATGCAGAAAGGAGGTTTTGCATTGACTAAAATTGCAAGGAATGTGTGGCTGGGATGAGACCAAATACAATTTCAGAAGCAATTTCCCTACCTCATACTGAGGTAAATAATTTTTTGACAGTGATGCGGAATAATCATTGCTATAAATCTTTTATTTGCTCCAAATTGTGTGAGCTAAACTCCATGTATTTGACAAATCTCAAACAATATCATGTAAGTAGTAATCGTGCTCCATTTCGTATATAAATTGAAACATGATTACTGTTGGTTTCACCGATATTGGTTGCGTCGTTTTAGGAACAAACTAATTAAGCTAGCATAATGAATTGTTTTGCGTGCAAGGATCGGAAATATTTCACTACAAAACATCTCTGTTGGTTGTTGAGACCGTTCACTTTGATCACTTCACCTCTGATTTGTAGGAAGTAACTTCTAAAATATTTTAACAGGTTCGTGATTTTGTTTAAATGAGTTAAAGTAATTCGATGTTTTCCTTAAACAAAATTTGAAGATTTAATTCGTTTTGGAAGACCATGATAATTATTTCTTTACCAGATTTCACGCGACGGCCAAAATCTGTCGATGAGAATTTATGTTTCGAAACTGAACGCAAAACTTACAGGTGGTTGAACAATTCATATTTATACTTTCTTTGTGCAAATTTCGCAATGTTTTTCTTCTTTTTTCTCTTCATTTAGGACTGGTTTATGTCTGAATTCCAAAATTCTACAGATGATCAAATCAATTCAGCAGAACGTTTGTAGGATTCTCTGTATAGAACAGAAGGAACGGAAGGCTTTGCCCTTTTAACGGAAGCTGAATTGCCATTTTTCAACGAAGAAGAACAAAATAAGCAGAACTGCCAAGAAAACGAGGAGCTATCGAAAATACTAGACTTCATTTGCGAATATACTATGTGAACAAGCATTTCTTGCACATTATCTAACATTTAGTTAACTGAAAAACTTTTCCGTTGAAAGCATTTTCGTCAACATTTTGTTGCTGCGAATATTAACGTGTGCATGCTATCCGGCATTACTATATTTTCGGTCAAAGCTGGATTTATCAAATATTTCGCCTATAACTGTTTATGTACATATGTATATATTTTTATTCTTTCTGTTCTCTATGTCAATTTAATTTATGATGCTTTAATAGACTTTATAAAACATGGCAATGAGAATATCGTTTCAAATACTTTTATTAAATATTTTTTATAAATTGTTTTATAAAAAAAATGAGTTAATTTCAGCTTTCTAAAATCGATGGTTACGCCTCGTTTTGGGTATTTTGATGTCGCCCGAAATACTAAAGGAAGAAATCTTGGTGGGGACTTCACCATATTCGACACATATTTCTCAAAGTCCCGATTCATTTGTTATCTTAATTTTGTCAATCCATTAAGCTTGCTTTGTACATTTAGGAGAATATTATTTGTTTTGAAGGTATATTCACCACTCATTTAAATAAGTGTTGACATTCATTTGAAATCAACAATCCTGATCCTCAAGGAATTTGTTGATGTACGGTGAAACTAGTTATTAGCGGCCGCCATTACCTAACAAAATAGTTACTCAAAAGCGCTCTTATGGAAAGTAAGCTTGTTCAATTTCCCAATATTTGGGGATTGATAGCATGAGTTCGTCTATACATTACGGTTTAACGGTAATTGATTTCATTATTTATGTGAAAGAACGCTTGCTCTGTTGAGGTTTACTTATATTTACTTGAGGGCTCAAAATTTTTAGCTTCGAAGATGTGTATGATAAGATCATGCGTATGTGCATCATAAAAGTCTTTAATGGATAAATTTTTGCGGAATGTGCATAACTGCCAGTTGTTAGTAAATACGTTCTCTGGTGGCACCGGACTATTCGATGTCTGCATGTACTATAAGATGCATTAGCCATTCTGCAATCCTACGACGTTGGAGTCTCTTTTTCTCTCCTTTGAGCACTGATTTGAAATTATGTAAGTGGAGTAAATTGTTGGTACACATACGTCCTGTCGACTCAATTCAGACATGTATAAGCTTATCGAACGTCGCTTAAAAACCATCCGAATGTATCAAGACCTTATAAAAGATGACTTTTCTAAGATAACCAATGTCGATCTGAATAATTTTCTGGAGTGAAGCGTGTTTTCGCAAGGTACCAACATAGAACGAGTTTGACGGTTGATTTCAACACTTTGGCACGCGGCACTCTCCGATACCTGTCGTCTAGATTTCATCTTAGGGGAACATCGACAGGGTGGTGCTGTGGTTAGAGAACTAGACTCCGAAACAGACTTGTCCACGGCAAATTCTGGATTGTATGTGACGGGTTCCCGATATGCACAAAATTGGTCTTCTCTATGAATTGCCTTTTCTACTCTATACAATACTTAGTTTATATTAACAAATTTATGTAAACAATGAGCCAGGTGTTTATTTCACGATCGCGACATTGATTAAAGTAATCAACAAGAATGATCGGTTATAATTTGGCAGCCGTTGCCGCAATCTGTTATAATCAGCTTTAGTTGAATCAGGTAAGTGATAATATTCTTTATTTTTAGAGAATGTTCAAATTCGCTCTGTCGTTTTGTAATTATCAGCAGTCGAAGAACAAGTTGGTTTCCAGTAAAATGTCAGTTATTGAACGCGAGAGGAATAACGGAGTGTATTAAGTTCAGCGTCATTTGAATCATGTTACTGAATTTAGTCATTTTTTATGGAATGCTCAAAGTGGCTTAGGCAAATGGATGCACCTTTGTACACCAGCAAAGCCTGTTATTCAAAACACAATTTAAATAATATAATTGATGACATACCTCAATTTTAGAGAAATGAAGCTTGCACTCCATCGCGTTTAATTTAGGAGCTGGCGAATGCACTAATTTCTTCTCTACGAAAGCCTCAGAGATGTGCCAATGTGCACGTAATACGGTATCAGTCTTTCGATTACAGTTTGACTTCTCGAAATTAAGCAGAAAGCCGTAAAGCACTGACAGGACTCACGAGTTCCAGCTGCGATGCTAAAGGTAAATCAGAGAGAGTACGCAGTGAATATCGGGAAGAGCAATAAAGAAAGATAACGAAATTTCAACTAAATGGAAAATTTTAGAAATTAGAAATAATAAATAACCGTTAAAATTAAGGCCCAAATTCACAGAAACAAACTATTAATTAAACAGAAACTCAATACTACGCATCTTAAACATAATAAATAATAATGTCTTGTGAGGAAAATTCACGAAATATTCGAATGAAGTTGCTAGTGCAATGGTTTGCAGCCTAATGACGCGCTTCCGGTTATGCGCAACAATGTCAGTAGAGTTCGTTTCGTACTATTACCTTTTTTGACTATTTCGGCGTGTTTTCGCACGCTTTTTCTCATTACTTTCCATTACTTCAGATGTAATAAAAGCTTTTTATATTTAGAGTAACGGCACATAAGCAGAATATATAAAAATATAAAGATTGATGTAATAAGAGTTTAGATCATCCACAACTAATGTAATGTTTAATCTTTACCAATATTAAGATTATCATATGCCTCTGATATGATGTAAAGCTAATCAATTATCCAATCAACAAGTGACAAATTTTCTGTTGCATTAAAGCAGATCAAGGATCGATTGTTAGAATTTCAAGTCTTAAGAGATTCAAAATAGTTTCCACGTGAATGTCTAACCAAATACCTATGTTGGTTTATGGCTTCAGATTGCGTGTAGTATGCAACAATAGTGCCGCAGTGAAGTGTCCCCGATTCGAGCTCAGTCCGCGGCAAATTATGTATATTAAAGCATGAGTTTCCACTTTGATTTTGGCGGAGGAATTATCTTCCTCCACATAGGATTGGAGCCTCTACAAAATATATTTGATCCCATCTAATGGTAGAATGGATATTATTGTGGAGGAAGATAAATCCTCCGCCAAAATTAAAGTAACATTAACTGATGAATTTAAACCACCTTGGCTGATTGTAACGAATTTTATTTAAAATGATTTTTTTCTTTTATTTTCCAGAAATTTATTTGTTTAAATACTTGACTTTGAATTGTGCGCCATTTTCAGTTTTCGAGCGTCACGGTCCTCGACTGGTTGTATCTTCCTTTGGTCTGCTGCAATTATCATGTTTTCTTCATTAAAGACTGATCAAATTAATCAATATATATCTGCTTATACTGTCTTGTATTTTTATTGAAGCACGCATAGAAGGGACGTTCTGGAACAGGTAATTTAATAATTCTGTTGTTCACGCATATCTCCTTCCAGATTATTTGTTTGTGTGTTTTGCGCGAGACAGGTTTCAAATTCCGATTTGCCTAACATTAAGTGTCGATTTAATAATTAAACTTTACAGATATGGATGCTGATATTAAATTTGAGGACACTAGCAAGTTGGTGCAAGATATTGCAGATTTAAATTTAGCAGATGCGAAGGAAATATAAGCATATCAGATTCTACTGTAAACATTAGGACTACAAGCGATCTGGCATCTATGGGGTTCTCAGATACGAAAGGTTAGAAGCCTCTACAATTATCAAGGAAAGAGGAATTGTTTTTTTTCTAAAACTATAATATTATTAATCTTTGCTTATTTTAAATAAAAAATAACAATAATTAATAATTAAAATCAATCCACCGCTTACGTGTTTTATCAGTAAATATATAGAAAAGTGTAGAGGCCCTTAGGTCACTACCATAAGGGGGTCTCTTGGATGCCAGGCCCGGAAAATCCATATATGCGGAATGATCATCTATCTTGGAACACTTAAGTTCCTCTGAACTATCTCTTAAGCTACAATCCTTAAGTCCGCTAGCCAACTGCTCTGTATCCTCAGTATTTAATAAACCAGACATGATATTATTAAATTATTTATAATTTATATATTATATTATATAAGTAAGCTTACCCGGATACGCTGATGTCCACAAATTTACTGAACAGGAATGATTGAGACCTTGAAACAAATATTCACTTAAATTACCCAAAGCAAACTTATGGTTCTTTTCGCTGATAATTAAAAACACCAAAATGACGAGAAGATTTACAAATTTTATTCACAAAGTAATCGGAGATGAACCATGCAGTGTCCCGCTTATGCAATTCAGAAACTCAGATCAAAAACTGTCTCATTTCTTTTCACAAGACAAGTCCAAAACTTCGACAATATGAACAAAAGAACTTTCAAAAAATTTTACAATATTTTTCAAAAATTACAATATTGTTTTACGAAACCAGCAATAACATCAAATGTCCAAAAATAAAAATTGATTTATTTTTATATGAGAGGTTAATTGGTGTCCAATAATTAATTTAACCTCTACACTTTTCAATTTTATTGAAATTGCCTAACTTCTACTTTATGTAATCATTTAATTACATATGTAACGACACAAATCAATCGCCGACATATTGCGTAAATTAAATTCAAAATTTATTTACGTTGCACCAATGAGAAAAAAGCAAATTGCCGTTTAACCATGTTTAACCACGTTTAACCAATAGTATGCAAGTACACATATTGCATGCTATTTAAGCACGGTAATTTACCATGCAAGTCAGTTGTGGCATTGCCTTCTACCTGCTTCACGCGTGTGCGTTCTGTCGGTTGTCGATACGTGTGCGCTCTGTCGGCTGTCAGTATCTACTCATCTTGTTGCGGGATACCGGAGAGACGAGCCAATTGAGTGCAGGACCTGCAGGACACCATCCACAACGCGATCACAGCTCAGCCACGGGAGCAACAAATCAACCAGAGTCCACCCAAGGCTCTAGGACATCTTCAACGCTGATGACTACAAGAGAACGCATTACCCGGCCCTCTTAAGGGCCCCCATATCAGTAACTAATCTCTATTCAGAGCACCTTAACCGAGTTTGTAACGTCGTACAGCATTTACTTGAAGCCGGGGCGTTTACAAAATTGGCGACCGCGCCAGGATATTGATTATTTATCTGATTTCTTTTTTGGGTATAAATAAATTGACTTTCTTCTTCATTTGTTTGGGATAAATCGACTAACATTTGCGTTTTCTTTACCCTGATCCTGGTTTTTCTGGGAATTTTGTTGGGCATATATTCGTGAATTTGTGGTGTGAGCATAATAATAATTCATTGGCACTAAAGGCCAACGGGGCCTCTGTTCGTCTTCCCTAAAGGAAAATTTCAAATTTTGGAAGCAGTGTGTTATTCTTGCTGTTGAAAATAATAATTCATTGGCACTAAAGGCCAACGAGGCCTCTGTTCGTCTTCCCTACAGGACAATTTCAATTTTTGGAAGGAGTGACGCTGTTCTGTGTTGAAATAATAATACATTGTCATCAAAGGCCATCGGGGCCTCTGTTCGTTTTTTCCTTTTGTACTGGACAATATCAAGCAACAGTGGAAGCTGTTTGTGGGTAAGCGTTTCGTTATATATTTATACATTTATATATACATTTTCATATTGCTTATAAATTTATGCTTTTAAGATCCCGTAAGATTGTTAAAATGTCAGGTCCAATTTTAGATATTGATGTTCCTGTTTGGGATGGAGATAGTGAGCTATTCTTTATGCGCGTAGACTCCGCTTTCTCCCCGTTTCCTGATTATGACAGTCATCAAAAACTGTCCAAGGTTTTTCTAAACTACCTTCTGAATTGCAGCGACGGATTTATCCTAAGCTTGGGGCCATTAGGAAGCTACCTAATCCCATTTTGGGCCTACAAAACGAGGTAGAATCCTTGCTTGGACCCACTGAAACTGAGCAGATAATAACCAAATATGCGCAGTTAGATATGCCAAATCTTGGCCCCATAGAAATACTGAGGGAATTACGGAAACGTTGGTATAAAACTAACATTTCTGACCATGAGGCTAAGGTTGTTTTTATTAACAATCTTCCCCAAACATTAAAACTCTTTGCCAGACAGCTCCCCAACACTCTCTCTATAAATGACTTATCTGAGAGATGTGAGTTAGAATATAGGGTTTTGGAACCCAAAGTGAATCCATCATCCTATTCTTCACCCCCGCAAGATGATAGAATCTCCTCCTTAGAGAGAACAGTGGCGAACATGGCCAAAGTTCTAGAAGGATTGGCCATTACCAAATCGGAGATAAATCACGTGAATGCTCGACCAAAATTCGTTTCCAAGTCAAATTATAATGGTAGGCGGCGATCGAGATCTCCGAAATCATTTAATAAATATGCTCCAAAGAACTGGTGTTATAACCACCAGAAGTTTTTTATGCTTGCAAAGTTTGTCTTTGTCGTTCCGAAGAATTTCCGAATGAGTGTCAATTTCCACAGCTGACGGAGAGGACAGCAGACCGCAGGCACAAGGGTGCATCAGTATCGGGAAACGTCTGGCGCAGGAAGTAGAAGTCCGTACTTTCTGCACATCAACGGCATCAACGGCGCTACAGGGAAGAAGCCAACTACAATCCGACATCCCTGTCGACTCTTTCGTCCACGCCGAATTTTTCATATAGAGAACCAAACAGACAATGCCGGTCGCAATCACCAGCCTACTTGTTTGCATGACCCGGCAAAATAGTCAAACGAACTTCTGCGCCTTCTTGATTTCAAAACTGGCGAAGAGTACATCGTAGACACAGGTGCGGCAGTCTCAGTTCTCAAAGGTGATTCAATGGCCGAGATGTCGCTAGGAGTTCTTCTCGCAACAACTACAGGCGAGCCCATACCAACTTATGGCTGCCAATACCGCACACTCAACATGGGTCTACGACGTGAGTTTTCCCACAACTTCATCATTGCCAAGGTCTTACATAATATAATAGGCCTTGATTTCCTTCTAAAATTTCGGCTCATTGTTGATCTTTCCAATCAAAAGTTCATCGACCCCTCCACCGGACTTGAACAAAGCTTTTGGACACTTGCCTCCGAGCGTTTGGAGTTACAGGTCATTCAGCCAACCCCAGTGCATCATTCAGCAGAGATATCAGCAGCTCTTCGAAAATACAAATCGCTTTTCGATCTTAACAAGTCAGAGCTACGAGTCTCCAACACGATGCATCATATCGTCACAGAAGGACAACCTATTGCACTCAAGAAGCGACCACTGGCTCCTGCTAAGCTGAAAGCTGCCCAAGAAGAATTCTCAAGGCTTTTGGAAGAGGGAATCATCAGACCATCGAAAGTTCATGGGCGTCACCACTGCACTTAGTCTCAAAATCAAACGGATCGTACAGAGCCTGTGGAGCCTACCGTAAGCTAAATTCAGTGACAAAATCTGATGCATATCCTATTCCAAATATCAACACTTTACTTGAAAAACTCAGCGGCAGCAATTTCTTCTCGGTGATTGACCTCAGACAAGCGTACCATCACATACCGGTAGCACCAGAGGATATCGAGAAAACTGCAGTCATCACTCCATTTGGCCTTTTTGAATATCTTTACATGCCTTTTGGACTCAAGTGTGCTACACAGACATTTCAAAGATTCATAGACAACATACTTCGCGACGACTCTGCTTATTGTATGTCATATCTAGATGACATTATGGTATTCAGTCCAGATTTAGAATCTCATGCGAAACATCTACGAAAAGTCCTCTCACGCTTATCCAACCACGGACTCAAGATCAACTGTGACAAGACGCAGATTGCAACTTCGTCCGTCGACTTCTTAGGGCATCGTATCACGGCCCAAGGTATTCAACCGTTGCCGTTAAAGACGAATTCAATCAAGAATATCAAGTCACCAAGGGCTTTGAGCGATTTGCAGAAAATTCTGGGAGTACTAAACTATTATCGCAAGTTCCTTCCAGGCCTTTCAAAACAACTTTATCCTTTGTGCAGGCACCTGCGGAACCGAAAAGGACTTAGCAAGAATTCCATCATTGCTTGGTCATCCGACGACGAGGAATTACTTCGACTTGCCATCAACTCGTTAGCAAATGCCACAATGCTAGCGCATCCAGATTTCGAAAAGCCATTTCTACTCACGACAGATGCTTCTGAATTCGCTATTGGAGCCACTTTGGAACAAGAGATCGACGGAGTTCGGAAACCTATCAGTTTCTACTCGCTTACTCTCCAACCAGTAGAAACGAGGTACGACACTTTCGGCCGAGAACTTCTCGCCATCCACGACGCAGTGCGCCATTTTATCAGCATCATTGGCAGTAGCAGATTTGTTGTTTTCACAGATCATACTTCACTAGTTAGCGCACTTCGAAACGCAACTTCATCTATCGCCAAGTACCCTGCCAGAGTGGAAAGACGGCTTTCTCGTCTAAGCGAATGGCAATTTGACGTCTTTCACGTCAAGGGCAAACAGAACTTCATTGCAGATGCCCTGTCTAGACCAGACGTCTCTCTACAACCACCTTCACCGTCACCATTCACTGTCAACTCTGTGGCACTCAGTGAACCTGCACTAACGCCAACTCTCCTGCAAACTGAACAACGCGGTGACATTCACATTCAAAGATCAATAGCCCGTCATCCAACCAAGTAAATATGCCGTCTGTGGGAAGGTTTACCAATTGTTTACTTCACGGGTACGCAGCCCAACAAACCAGTTCTGCCGACCAGCCTTCAGAAAAACGTTTTCGATTCAATTCACTCAATTTCTCACCCAGGAAGCCAAGCGACTGTCCGACTTCTTACAGATCGTTCTTGGGGTCACAGACTTAGGCAGAATTTTAAACGATGGGTCTCAGAGTGTGCAATTTGTCAGAAAAACAAGATCACACGACACACTCGTTCTAAGTTGCAAAATTTTCGATCTACTTCTCGCCTAGCCATCGTCCACATCGACATAGTTCATCTGACAAAAGTTCAAGGTTTCAGCTACCTTCTAACTATGATCGATAGATTTACACGGTGGCCTGCGGCATTACCTCTTGGCACCATTTCTGCAGACGAAGTAACTAACGGTTTATCTCTGCATGGATATCCAATTATGGTGTTCCCAATGAGGTCATCACGGACAGAGGCAATTGCTTCTCATCTGATCGTTTCAAAACCATCTTGCGGTACATGGGATGCATCTTACGCCAGACGACTGCCTACCATCCCCAAGCTAATGGCATGGTAGAGAGAATGCATGGGGAACTCAAAGCAGCTTTAGCATCCTCTTTCATTAATGGCAACTGGGTCGATGCACTACCTTTAGTTCTGCTGGCCATGCGTTCCCGTACTCGTGAATCCATTAAAACGTCTGCGTCACAACTCTTGTATGGTATGGATCTACGCCTGCCTAGTCAGCTCCCACGTCTACTAGCGGCACAAGATGACCCACAAGACGAAGCTACCCGCCTTCGACTTCATTTCGGTAACATGTCTGAACAGCAGCCGAGACACACGCGTCGTCCAGTCTTCGTTCACCCACAGCTCTACAGCTGCAAGAGAGTACACGTTCGCAACAATAATGCTGTTGCACCAAAGCGGTCCTTACCCGATTTTGCTCAAACAACCCAACTACTTCATCATTATGCAAGGCGCTACATCGACATCAGTAAGCATAGACAGGTTGAAACCGTTTATCGAACCACCTGATCCTGAGAGCGTTCAACCTTCTACACACGTCTCAGGCTCCGTCTGCTCACAATCTCAATAACCTGCTTTGTATAACGCGTAATTAATTTTTTTTAAAACATTAACATTAACTATAAAATTTTTTAACCTTACGTTATTTTTCGTATTTGTCTCACGTGGCATAACCAGCTGTTCTTAGCTAACAATTGTGTAGCATTTTTGAACAGTTCTTTGGTATTATGCCATCTCTGAGGCAATGTTCGTGTACATATTTTTATGCAATTACCTTTGATTTTAATGTATAGATATTTTACATTATAATGTATTTCTCACACATGACGTTACACTGCCTATTTTGGTATGTCCAGCTACTTAGAGCTAACGCTTTCGTGTAGCAAGACTAAGTAGTGATCAGCTTCATATCATGGTACAGGCCACTTTCAATGCATATCTCAACTTTATCAATTGCACAAAGACCACTCTACAAATGTCATGACCACAACTTCGAGCACTCTAGCTCCTTTGGTCGTATACAAACACATTGACAACGATCCAACCTGCTTAGGTTTTTATCTTAAACCTGGCA
Organism: Eudiplozoon nipponicum; assembly: GCA_029291075.1. Lineage (NCBI taxonomy): Eukaryota > Metazoa > Platyhelminthes > Monogenea > Mazocraeidea > Diplozoidae > Eudiplozoon > Eudiplozoon nipponicum. Next base: position 46,105 of record JAQBSW010001789.1, read on the forward strand.
AATTCAGAGGTGATTTACCTCGAAATCTTCACGCTGCGGCTCCAAAAACTTACACTGCTCTATTTTGCCTCACGTGCTATGACCGTCCACTAGAGCTAACAATTTGTGTAGCAATTCCTAGTGGTTACCTGGCATCATATCATTGTTGAAGCAATTAACAAGCATATTTAAGCCCAGCACTTATGGTTCATCATATTTTTACTTAACTTGGTTCGAACTCTCTCATGCATTTCTTATCTAGTGTAACGACACAAATCAATCGCCGACATATTGCGTAAATTAAATTCAAATTTATTTACGTTGCACCAATGAGAAAAAAGCAAATTGCCGTTTAACCACGTCTAACCACGTTTAACCAATAGTATGCAAGTACACATATTGCATGCTATTTAAGCACGGTAATTTACCATGCAAGTCAGTTGTGGCATTTGCCTTCTACCTGCTTCACGCGTGTGCGTTCTGTCGGCTGTCAATGCGTGTGCGCTCTGTCGGCTGTCAATACCTTACTCATCTTGTTGCGTGATACCGGAGAGACGAGCCAATTGAGTGCAGGACCTGCAGGACACCATCCACAACGCGATCACAGCTCAACCACGGGAGCAAAAGCTCAACCAGAGTCCACCCAAGGCTCTAGGACATCTTCAACTCTGAAGACTTCAAGCGAACGTATTAGCCAGCCCTCTTAAGGGCCCCCATATCAGTAACTAATCTCTATTCAGAGCACCTTAACCGAGTTTGTAACGTCGTACGGCATTTACTTGAAGCCGGGGCGTTTACAATACTAAAGTTTAAAATGTAGGTCAGGTGAAAATAGATTTTATTTAAACTCATTTACTAGTGATGTTTCTTATAACTTTTTTTATCTAAAATAAAATGAAATATAACAGCAACAACTTTTAAGTGGAGGCAAAATAAATAAACAAATATCTTAAGACACAGTGTCGAAACCGTGAATCTTTTTTCAATAAAAGTGCGCACTGTCCGATTATTAAGTTGCGCTCATTTTCGCTTTCTGACTAGAACGGGCCTAAAGAAAGTCGCTTTCACTAGTGCTGAGGTTTATTTAATTCACTAGTGCAGAGGTTAATTTATTGGACATCAATTAACTCCTCATATAAAAATAAATTAAATTTTATTTTTGTAAATTTTATGTTATCGCTGGTTTCAAACAATAATACTGTGTTTTTAAGAAAATATTGTAATTTTTCTGAAGATTCTTTTGTTCGTATTGTCGAAGTTTTTGTCTTGAATTTGTGAATGATTAAAAATGAGTTTTTCTGAGTTATTGAGTTACATGCACGCTTGCTGCATGGTTCCATCTGAATACTCTTTGTTAATAAAGTATCGAAATTTGCATCTATCTATCGTTCTTAATAAACATGATTGGGATGGATCTCAAATTCCCTTCAGGTAATTGTCGTAGATATTTCACTTCAAGGTCACCACCGTGTTGTTCTGTCGTCTGTGGATATCAGCGTATATGGGTGAGCACACTTATTGTTATAATATATAAATTGCAAGAAATCTTATTCTAATATTCTGGGTGGTTTAGTAAATATTGAGGATTCAGAGCAGGTAGCAGATGGGCTTTAGGAATGTAATTTAATAGATAGCTCAGAGGAACTTAAGTGTTCGAAATTAGATGATCTTAACGCATATATGGATTATCCGAACCTGGCATCTCAGCGGATCTCTTATGTTAGTGGCCAAAGGGCCTCTACAAAGAATGGCAAATGTGCCAGTATCCTCCTTGCGGGAAAATGAGATGTAGATTATCGTTTTTGCCGAAATTCTACTGATAGCAATGTTAAGCTCACCATGTACAGACCAGAAAACCATTCTGAATTGGTAGAAGATGCACAATTTTATTTTAAACTAAGTAAAATGATCAAATTTACAAAAAGGTTTGGCTCGGCCTGGTGATTCTTGTTGGAGCCTGTAAAAAATAACTACTTATACTCAGGAAATTTGTTACCGAGATCAAACCTGTAAATACATTTCACCTTCTGGTTGAAGAAATTCAAAGACGATTTCGTACCGAGAGGAAAGAACAGATTAATGACTTATTACGTCTGGAAAAGATGGAAAACCAACTCCCATCTGAAAGAAACGCGGAATATTTTAGTCCGTAAATCTGTTAGATTTTGGCTGGAAGGTAAACTGAAAGGAGTTGCTAGTTATTGCAAAAATAAATTCGTTATAACAGATGAACTAAGTGGGTTAAATTTTTTACTAGACACGGGCCCACAAGTGAGCATAGTTCGAACCGATATGGTGGAAATTGATAACACGACATTCGATTATCAACTATTAGCTGCCAATGGAAGTCCAATTGACGTTAAGGGAGTTAAAGAATTGTCAATGACATTAGGGCAGAAATCACCATTTACATAGAATTTTCTGGTAACTGATATAAAGGATAAAATCATTGGGATGGATTTTTGGTCCATTTTAATCTCGTTTTAGATCACTTATCTAGGATCATTGGACTAGGCAATGGCATAGTGACTTATGCTGAGACTGGGACCTCAATATTTAGATCAGTGAGACTACCCAGACACGTCGTCGCCAATGACTTGGTAAATGTCATGTTAATCTTCTCTGTATCGTTCCAATTTTAGTATATGCACCGACGAGACAGAATCTATACCGATCACCGCAGTGTGATTTATTGGAAGAGGATCGCATGAATTCGTTTGTTTGCCTTTTGGTTCAAAGAATGCAAGTCAGATATTCCAGCGTCTGAAGGAGGAATTTTTTCAAGACTGTCTATTTGCTAGAGTGTATATAAATGACATCATTATATATATTCAATCTACGGAGGAACACCGGGCGCCCTTGGACGTCGTTTTATCTAAGTTGGAACATTATGGATTGGTAGTGACGCCGGAAAAGAGCAGGTTTGGTGGCTCTATTGTTAAATTTCTTGGACACACTATTTCATAGGATGGAATCAAACATTTGAAAGATAAAATCGAAGCGATCAAGGATGTACCAGAACCGAGAACTGTTCGTCAATTGAGTAGATTTTCGAGGATGATTAGCTATTATCGTCGTTTTATACCAGGTTTAGCTGGAATTTTGGGGTCGCTAACTCGACATTTAGTTTCTGAACGGAGTAATATCAAGAAGTCCTCACCACTTTTCAATACTTAATATTATTAATTACCTACTAACTTATAAATAGGTAGAATTATTTTTATTTCAAATTTTATTGTTCATGATAATCTGAATTATAATTTCTGCTGTATCTAATTATCATAAGTTTGAACATCAATTGATGTTTTATCGTATATATTTTTCAGATGTGACGAAATGCCCCGTGTATATATTTTCATATACACATTTTATTTAATTGCCAATTTGTGGTTTGAATCCAGTTGTATAATTCTTATATTTCTCATAATCCTGCATTCATATTTTACCTGGAACAATGTAAATGTCATGCCAGACGTCTTTCGTAAATAAATTTATTAATATCTCCATTATTAACTCCTATATTAAAACTAATAATTTAGGCTATCGTATTATGTCTAAAATATAAAATTTGTAGCAAATTTTGATTTTACGCTCGCAGTTATAACACTGCAGGATGTTCACTGTGTTGATAAAACGTATAACAAAATTTAAAAGAAACATGTTGCGCGACAGGAAATAAACAATTTACCTGATTTTCGGATTGCGTACCGAAATATTTGAATCCACTGTCATCATGATTTTTGCAGATATTTCGGGCTCCAATTACGGAACCCTTTTTCAATGCCAAACACATCACACACTTAGTTGACAATCAATATGTCAAGTGGAAATATTAATTTAAACCGTCTCATTTATACTTGATTTTAGATCTCTTAAGCATAACGTTTTTTTATAAAAATGTTAGGAAAGTGTATTTTAAATTGGTTTGTGTATGTGTCTACATGTATACACTCTTCGCAATGAGATTACAGTGATATAATGACAATTAATGACAACTCACTAGATAAGCGTACGTCATGCCTGTGTGTATGTGTTCCTGTTTGTTTTGAATTGAGGAGTAATCAGTTAATGCAGGTGTACACTCATCCCAGTGAAATTACAGCGATTTGGCAACATCTGACTATTCACTGGATAAGCGTGTTTGTGTGTATGTGCGTGAGCGTTTACTTAAAACTGTGAGCTAATCTGAAATGGTAGCATCAAAATACAATATACGTACTATTTTAAAACAGACCCTTACACTAGGTATTATACTTCCCAACCAAAAGGAAAAAATAGAACCGCTAGACACATCAGGAGTATATGAAATTCCATGTAACGACTGTAACTTGATGTATGTGGGTGAAACCATGCGCCCAATTAAGGTTAGAAGAGGGGAACATAAAACCGCATGCAAGTATGCCCATGTTAATAGATCAGATCTTGCACGCCATACAGTAGAGACAGGACACACAATTAATTGGGATGGGTGCAGACGTATATCAATTTGTAGCCGTAGCAGATCGACTAGACTGATTAGAGAATCCATCGAAATTAAATCGAGAAATGACATAATGAATGAAACAGCCGTAGAAAAATCACTAGGTCCTATTTGGAATACAGCACTAAATAATGGTAGAAAACGAAGATTGCACGAATCAGAATCAGAATCAGAAACTCGCTCAAGTAAAAGAATAAGAACACTGGACTGATATTAACTTACAGAGGTGGAGATTGATTAATTCAATATCGCCTAATTTATTTTGATTATTTCATCCTTGATTACTTGTTGTTAGTGTAGCGCCTTTAACATACATTTATCTATACATGATGGCAAGGTTTATTTTATTTTATTTTCTTTGCACTATTACTAGTATCTTCTTTATCAGGCAATTTTTAATTTATTTTACGTACCGTTTAATTTAACTTTCTACCCTATTGAAACACTTTATCCGTTTCTAATTTAATTTTACTACCTATTAATTATTTACTCTATTAATAGTGTCATTCCCCCTCCTCACCGAAATGCCACTCGTAATTACTTCATTTAGAAAAGTAAGTGTAAAATAGGTCTGACGTGTGCAGCTAGGAAATGACAGTTATCATTTTAGTTTTACTTGTATGACCGTTACACGTGCCTGTAATTACATGTAACAGATTAGCTCTTAGTTTTAAGTAAACGCTCACGCACATACACACAAACACGCTTATCCAGTGAATAGTCAGATGTTGCCAAATCGCTGTAATTTCACTGGGATGAGTGTACACTTGCATTAACTGATTACTCCTCAATTCAAAACAAACGAGAACACATACACACAGGCATGACGTACGCTTATCTAGTGAGTTGTCATTAATTGTCATTATATCACTGTAATCTCATTGCGAAGAGTGTATACATGTAGACACATACACAAACCAATTTAACATACACTTTCCTAACATTTTTATAAAAAAACGTTATGCTTAAGAGATCTAAAATCAAGTATAAATGAGGCGGTTTAAATTAATATTTCCACTTGACATATTGATTGTCAACTAAGTGTGTGATGTGTTTGGCATTGAAAAAGGGCTCCGTAATTGGAGCCCGAAATATCTGCAAAAATCATGATGACAGTGGATTCAAATATTTCGGTACGCAATCCGAAAATCAGGTAAATTGTTTATTTCCTGTCGCGCAACATGTTTCTTTTAAATCTTATTTAGGTACTAAATACGGTGCTACAACAGTGAAGTTGCAAAATCGCTATCATCACATAAAAAAACAATTAGTAAGGCAAGTGGAAAATATTCGTTTCATTAAAATATGTTTAAAACATTGTGTAATTCCTAAATGTTTTAAATTTAAATTGCCATTTCATTTAAATGATAAAGGTAGATCTCTTAAACATGAACTGACTTTGAACATAATGAATACATTGATTAGCGATTTAGAGAAACGCAAATATGAACTAATTAGAGAGAAAACTAAAATAAGATCTATGTTACTTTCCTTCTTGCACGCGGATGACTTTAAATGTATAGAGGATTTTACTGATGGCGCACGTAATAAGGAGATAAAAAAGGTTCACATTAGGCATGATAGAAAGTTAGGAAATTTGGGCATCTATAGACAGACCACAGTTAGGACGTGTCCTGTTGTAACTAATCGAGTGGTAAACCTCTCTAAAATAAATCTTAATGAGAAACAGCTGGAAATGCTTAATCGTGGTCTGAATACAGCTATCCAAATTGAGAAATCACCAAAAAATGAGATAATTACTGAGGCTGTTAAAATAGCACAATTCCTCTCAGACAAGGATAAAGTTAGGTTTGAATTAGACGTAGCCGCAGCTGTGCTAACGTACACAGAGGAAAAATATAAACCAAATTATGAAATAAAAAGTCTCAGGAAAGAGTTAATAGCAAACAGTGTGATATGTTTGAAAGCAGACAAAGGAGGAGCGACGGTTCTGATGAATCAATCTGACTATAATGATAAAATGTATGAACAACTAGACAATATAGAGGTATACACTAAAATTAATAAAGATCCTACGGATAAGCTACAAGGAGAAGTTAAATTATTGGTCAATAATATGATTGCTGAAGGAGAATTAGATCAAGCGCATGGTAACGCTCTCATACAAAGAGATACAGTCGCTCCTAGAGTGTACGGTTTAGTAAAGATACATAAACCAGACAACCCTTTGAGAATTATTGTTAATGTCCAACACTCTCCAACATATAAAATGTCTAAGTTTCTATGTAATAGAATAAAGAAATATTCGTACTTCTTAGACAATACTTTGATGAATTCATACCATTTGGTTGAGATTGTAGATAAATGTGAACTTAATGAAAACGATAGATTGGCGAGTTTAGATGTGGTGTCAATGTACACCAATATACCAGTACCTAAAGCACTAGACTATTTTCAGCGTTTCCTTGTTGATCATCCAGTAATATTGGAAGGAAGCAAAATGACGATTAGACACGTCATGGAGATGATGTACGTATGTATGTCCTCAACTTATTTTAAATTTAGGAATGCATTTTATAAGCAGATTAGAGGTGTTCCAATGGGGCAACCACTATCGGTTCCAATAGCTAATATCTTCATGCATTACATGGAGAAGACTCTCTTAGATATAACGCCCCTAAATCCTAAATTGTATGTACGATATTTGGATGATATATTAGTTATTTGGAATCACGGGGAGGATCATCTGATAAATTTCTTAAACATAGCAAATCAGGTGAGCGAGCTTAAATTTACAATTGAAAATGAATCATGTGGCGAATTACCATTTCTGGATGTCAAGTTAATTAGAAATGGTACAAAACTAGAACGGGATGTTTATAGGAAGGATACTTACTCAGGTATCCTTCTTAATTTCGATTCAAATCATCCATATAGAATGAAAATCGGTATCTTAAAATCGATGATAATAAGAAGCTTAAGATTAACAGATAATAAACATAGAGAGATTGAATTAGGGAGACTGCGAGAAATATTCAGTGCTAATGGGTATCCTCTAAAGTTAATTGAAGCAACTATAATGAGCGTTATAAGTAAATTTAATCATGACTGGAAGTACGTGAAGTCAAATAAATTAAAAGATGACCGGAGGGTAATGGTTATACCTGACTCTAAACTAAGTAGGAAAATAAAAATGGTAGCATCAAAATACAATATACGTACTATTTTAAAACAGACCCTTACACTAGGTATTAAACTTCCCAACCAAAAGGAAAAAATAGAACCGCTAGACACATCAGGAGTATATGAAATTCCATGTAACGACTGTAACTTGATGTATGTGGGTGAAACCATGCGCCCAATTAAGGTTAGAAGAGGGGAACATAAAACCGCATGCAAGTATGCCCATGTTAATAGATCAGATCTTGCACGCCATACAGTAGAGACAGGACACACAATTAATTGGGATGGGTGCAGACGTATATCAATTTGTAGCCGTAGCAGATCGACTAGACTGATTAGAGAATCCATCGAAATTAAATCGAGAAATGACATAATGAATGAAACAGCCGTAGAAAAATCACTAGGTCCTATTTGGAATACAGCACTAAATAATGGTAGAAAACGAAGATTGCACGAATCAGAATCAGAATCAGAAACTCGCTCAAGTAAAAGAATAAGAACACTGGACTGATATTAACTTACAGAGGTGGAGATTGATTAATTCAATATCGCCTAATTTATTTTGATTATTTCATCCTTGATTACTTGTTGTTAGTGTAGCGCCTTTAACATACATTTATCTATACATGATGGCAAGGTTTATTTTTATTTTATTTTCTTTGCACTATTACTAGTATCTTCTTTATCAGGCAATTTTTAATTTCTTTTACGTACCGTTTAATTTAACTTTCTACCCTATTGAAACACTTTATCCGTTTCTAATTTAATTTTGCTACCTATTAATTATTTACTCTATTAATAGTGTCATTCCCCCTCCTCACCGAAATGCCACTCGTAATTACTTCATTTAGAAAAGTAAGTGTAAAATAGGTCTGACGTGTGCAGCTAGGAAATGACAGTTATCATTTTAGTTTTACTTGTATGACCGTTACACGTGCCTGTAATTACATGTAACAGATTAGCTCTTAGTTTTAAGTAAACGCTCACGCACATACACACAAACACGCTTATCCAGTGAATAGTCAGATGTTGCCAAATCGCTGTAATTTCACTGGGATGAGTGTACACTTGCATTAACTGATTACTCCTCAATTCAAAACAAACGAGAACACATACACACAGGCATGACGTACGCTTATCTAGTGAGTTGTCATTAATTGTCATTATATCACTGTAATCTCATTGCGAAGAGTGTATACATGTAGACACATACACAAACCAATTTAACATACACTTTCCTAACATTTTTATAAAAAAACGTTATGCTTAAGAGATCTAAAATCAAGTATAAATGAGGCGGTTTAAATTAATATTTCCACTTGACATATTGATTGTCAACTAAGTGTGTGATGTGTTTGGCATTGAAAAAGGGCTCCGTAATTGGAGCCCGAAATATATGCAAAAATCATGATGACAGTGGATTCAAATATTTCGGTACGCAATCCGAAAATCAGGTAAATTGTTTATTTCCTGTCGCGCAACATGTTTCTTTTAAATCTTATTTAGGTACTAAATACGGTGCTACAACAGTGAAGTTGCAAAATCGCTATCATCACATAAAAAAACAATTAGTAAGGCAAGTGGAAAATATTCGTTTCATTAAAATATGTTTAAAACATTGTGTAATTCCTAAATGTTTTAAATTTAAATTGCCATTTCATTTAAATGATAAAGGTAGATCTCTTAAACATGAACTGACTTTGAACATAATGAATACATTGATTAGCGATTTAGAGAAACGCAAATATGAACTAATTAGAGAGAAAACTAAAATAAGATCTATGTTACTTTCCTTCTTGCACGCGGATGACTTTAAATGTATAGAGGATTTTACTGATGGCGCACGTAATAAGGAGATAAAAAAGGTTCACATTAGGCATGATAGAAAGTTAGGAAATTTGGGCATCTATAGACAGACCACAGTTAGGACGTGTCCTGTTGTAACTAATCGAGTGGTAAACCTCTCTAAAATAAATCTTAATGAGAAACAGCTGGAAATGCTTAATCGTGGTCTGAATACAGCTATCCAAATTGAGAAATCACCAAAAAATGAGATAATTACTGAGGCTGTTAAAATAGCACAATTCCTCTCAGACAAGGATAAAGTTAGGTTTGAATTAGACGTAGCCGCAGCTGTGCTAACGTACACAGAGGAAAAATATAAACCAAATTATGAAATAAAAAGTCTCAGGAAAGAGTTAATAGCAAACAGTGTGATATGTTTGAAAGCAGACAAAGGAGGAGCGACGGTTCTGATGAATCAATCTGACTATAATGATAAAATGTATGAACAACTAGACAATATAGAGGTATACACTAAAATTAATAAAGATCCTACGGATAAGCTACAAGGAGAAGTTAAATTATTGGTCAATAATATGATTGCTGAAGGAGAATTAGATCAAGCGCATGGTAACGCTCTCATACAAAGAGATACAGTCGCTCCTAGAGTGTACGGTTTAGTAAAGATACATAAACCAGACAACCCTTTGAGAATTATTGTTAATGTCCAACATTCTCCAACATATAAAATGTCTAAGTTTCTATGTAATAGAATAAAGAAATATTCGTACTTCTTAGACAATACTTTGATGAATTCATACCATTTGGTTGAGATTGTAGATAAATGTGAACTTAATGAAAACGATAGATTGGCGAGTTTAGATGTGGTGTCAATGTACACCAATATACCAGTACCTAAAGCACTAGACTATTTTCAGCGTTTCCTTGTTGATCATCCAGTAATATTGGAAGGAAGCAAAATGACGATTAGACACGTCATGGAGATGATGTACGTATGTATGTCCTCAACTTATTTTAAATTTAGGAATGCATTTTATAAGCAGATTAGAGGTGTTCCAATGGGGCAACCACTATCGGTTCCAATAGCTAATATCTTCATGCATTACATGGAGAAGACTCTCTTAGATATAACGCCCCTAAATCCTAAATTGTATGTACGATATTTGGATGATATATTAGTTATTTGGAATCACGGGGAGGATCATCTGATAAATTTCTTAAACATAGCAAATCAGGTGAGCGAGCTTAAATTTACAATTGAAAATGAATCATGTGGCGAATTACCATTTCTGGATGTCAAGTTAATTAGAAATGGTACAAAACTAGAACGGGATGTTTATAGGAAGGATACTTACTCAGGTATCCTTCTTAATTTCGATTCAAATCATCCATATAGAATGAAAATCGGTATCTTAAAATCGATGATAATAAGAAGCTTAAGATTAACAGATAATAAACATAGAGAGATTGAATTAGGGAGACTGCGAGAAATATTCAGTGCTAATGGGTATCCTCTAAAGTTAATTGAAGCAACTATAATGAGCGTTATAAGTAAATTTAATCATGACTGGAAGTACGTGAAGTCAAATAAATTAAAAGATGACCGGAGGGTAATGGTTATACCTGACTCTAAACTAAGTAGGAAAATAAAAATGGTAGCATCAAAATACAATATACGTACTATTTTAAAACAGACCCTTACACTAGGTATTATACTTCCCAACCAAAAGGAAAAAATAGAACCGCTAGACACATCAGGAGTATATGAAATTCCATGTAACGACTGTAACTTGATGTATGTGGGTGAAACCATGCGCCCAATTAAGGTTAGAAGAGGGGAACATAAAACCGCATGCAAGTATGCCCATGTTAATAGATCAGATCTTGCACGCCATACAGTAGAGACAGGACACACAATTAATTGGGATGGGTGCAGACGTATATCAATTTGTAGCCGTAGCAGATCGACTAGACTGATTAGAGAATCCATCGAAATTAAATCGAGAAATGACATAATGAATGAAACAGCCGTAGAAAAATCACTAGGTCCTATTTGGAATACAGCACTAAATAATGGTAGAAAACGAAGATTGCACGAATCAGAATCAGAATCAGAAACTCGCTCAAGTAAAAGAATAAGAACACTGGACTGATATTAACTTACAGAGGTGGAGATTGATTAATTCAATATCGCCTAATTTATTTTGATTATTTCATCCTTGATTACTTGTTGTTAGTGTAGCGCCTTTAACATACATTTATCTATACATGATGGCAAGGTTTATTTTATTTTATTTTCTTTGCACTATTACTAGTATCTTCTTTATCCGGCAATTTTTAATAGTGTCATTCCCCCTCCTCACCGAAATGCCACTCGTAATTACTTCATTTAGAAAAGTGAGTGTAAAATAGGTCTGACGTGTGCAGCTAGGAAATGACAGTTATCATTTTAGTTTTACTTGTATGACCGTTACACGTGCCTGTAATTACATGTAACTGATTAGCTCTTAGTTTTAAGTAAACGCTCACGCACATACACACAAACACGCTTATCCAGTGAATAGTCAGATGTTGCCAAATCGCTGTAATTTCACTGGGATGAGTGTACACTTGCATTAACTGATTACTCCTCAATTCAAAACAAACGAGGAACACATACACACAGGCATGACGTACGCTTATCTAGTGAGTTGTCATTAATTGTCATTATATCACTGTAATCTCATTGCGAAGAGTGTATACATGTAGACACATACACAAACCAATTTAAAATACACTTTCCTAACATTTTTATAAAAAAACGTTATGCTTAAGAGATCTAAAATCAAGTATAAATGAGACGGTTTAAATTAATATTTCCACTTGACATATTGATTGTCAACTAAGTGTGTGATGTGTTTGGCATTGAAAAAGGGCTCCGTAATTGGAGCCCGAAATATATGCAAAAATCATGATGACAGTGGATTCAAATATTTCGGTACGCAATCCGAAAATCAGGTAAATTGTTTATTTCCTGTCGCGCAACATGTTTCTTTTAAATCTTATTCTGGTTTTATCACTCATCGGATGTTTTTATAACGAATGTTTCTGAATAATGGGTCTCCCCCATCTCAGTTACGTCATTTACATTGAGTGTGTAAAACGAATAGTTATCGCATGCAATTGATAAAATTATTATTCAGCCACTCTGGTCTAAATTAGTTATGCGGAAAACAACGGATATGAAAATGCACACACACACATGTGACACGCGAATATCTAATGAAAGGTCAGTCTGAGGTATATAAATATTATGACAAGAGGAAATAACGCGCTTGCTTCATTTTTTCGTGAAATGCAACTGATGAAGACCTACGGTAAAGTAGGTCGAAATATTTTGCAAAAAGAAAATTACTGGAACAATGAAAGCTGCGTTAGTCAAAACGCAGATCAGGTAATTTCAATTAATCCAGGTGCGAAACACGGAAACTCCTTCAAGAAACATTTAACATGGAATTATAGCAGCAATGCCGTTAAATGGTATAATAAATATACGTTATTGAAACAACAAATCGTGAGGCAAGTGTCAAATATTTCCTTTTTAAGTATTTGTTTAAAACATGATGTTATTCCTAAATGTTTTCGTTTTAAATTAAATTTTAAGTTAAATGCTTGTGTGTCTCTTAAGCATGACCTTTTTATAAATAATATAAAAACTTTGATTCGTGATTTAATTAAATGTAAGATTATACTTATTAAGGAAAAAACTAAACTAAGGTCGATGTTAACTTCTCTTTTGCACGCAGATGATTTTAAATGCATTGAAGATTTTAGTGATAAAGCCCGTAATAGAGAAATAAAAAAGTAAGAATTAGAAATGATAAAAAACTAGCTGATTTGGGAATTTATAGACCACAAGAAAATGACAATTTAATCGGGACTAATAGAATAGTAAATCTATCAACATTAAATCTTAAGAAGGATCAAGTTGAACTACTTAACCGTGATTTAAACATGGCTATCCCTAATGAAAAATCGGTTAGAAACGAATTAATTACTGAGGCTGTCAAAACGGCAAAGCTTCTTTCGGATAATGATAGGGTGAAATTTGAATTAGACGTTGCCTCAATGGTTTTAACACACCAAGAGGATAAAGTTAAGCGACAATATGAAATTTAATGTCTCAGAAAGGATTTAGTATCAAATAATATTATATGTCTAAAGGCGGTTAAAGGAGGAGCTACAGTTCTAATGTATCAATCCGATTATAACAATAAAATGATAGAACAGTAAGTTAATGCTGAAGTAAACACTAAAATAACAAAAGAACCTACTGATAAGTTACAGGGTAAAGTAAAATTATTAATCAATAATATGATTGCTAATGAAGAATTGGATTCGACGCATGGTAACACTCTCATTCAAAGAGATACAGTTGCACCCAGAGTTTATGGTTAAGTAAAATTGCATAAGCCGGGTAATCCTTTAAGAATTATAGTGAATGTACAACACTGCCCAACATATAAAATTTCAAAGTTTTTGTGGCGTAGAATAAGAAAATATTCCTATTTCTTAGAACATACCTTGCTTAATTCATATCATTTGGTTGAAATTGTTGATAAATGTGTACTAGATGAAAAGGATAGATTAGTAAACTTAGATGTAGTATCTATGTACACAAATATACCGGTACCTGAGGCTCTAGATTGTTTTAGACGTTTCCTAGTTGATCACCCACTAATATTAGAAGGAAGCAAAATGACGTTAGGACACGTCACGGAGATGATGTGTATTTGTATGTCCTCCACTTATTTTAAATTTCGGAATGAATTTTATAAACAAATTAGAGGCGTTCCAATGGGTCAACCTTTGTCGGTCCCAATAGCTAATATCTTTATGCATTATTTGGAGAATAATCTGTTGGAGAAGACTCCATTGAAACCAAAAGTGTACCTACGTTTCTTGAATGATATATTACTGATCTGTAACCATGGTGATAATGAATTGGTAAATTTATTAAATTTAGCGAATCGAATGAGCGAACTAGAATTTACCTTAGAAAGGAAATTATCAGATGAATTACCATTTTTGGATGTCAAATTAATTAGAAATGGACAGAAATTCGGAAGAGATATTTATAGGAAGGATACTTATTCAGGAATCCTTCTTAATTTCAAGTCCAATCACACGTATCGTACGAAAGTCGGTATCTTAAAGTCATTAACATTAAGTCTCAAGTTAACAGATATAAAGCATTGGAAGTTAGAATTAGGTAGACTACGCGATATATTCAAGACTAATGGTTACCCTTCTCATTTAATAGATGCAACAATGAAGGACGTGGTGATGAAATTAAATCCTAATTTGAGATACATAAAAGTGGATAAGGAGAAGGAAGAGCGGAAGGTCATGGTATTACCGGATTCTATATTAAGTAGGAAAGTGAAATCATTAGCTTTAAAATACAATATAAGGACCGTTTTAAAACAGCCCCTTACACTTGGCACTATACTCCCTAACCAAAAAGAAAAGATTGAACCCTTAGACACTTCAGGAGTGTATGAGATCCCATGCAATGATTGTAGTCTCAAGTATGTTGGTGAGACCATGCGCCCAATAAAAGTAAGAAGAGGTGAACATAAAACTGCCTGTAAGTATGGACATATTGCTAAATCAGATCTTGCTCGTCATGTAGTGGAGACTGGGCATACTATCAACTGGGAGGAATGCAAACGCACATCAATATGTAGTCGAAATAGGGTGACGTGATTGATTAAGGAATCTATAGAAATTAAATCTAGATATAATATTATGAATGAAACAGATGTTGAAAATCTTTAGGTCCGACTTCGAACACTGCATTAGCTAATGGAAGGAAAAGACGATTGCATGAATTGGTAACTGAAGCTAGCTCCAGTAAAAAATCAAGAACATCAGATTAAGATTGACTATTTAGTGGGCTTTTATTCAAGAAATGAATAATCAATTATGATGAATATAGTCTTCAAAATTTCATCTATAACTTTTCTTTTGATTTTAAAACAATTAGTGATTTCAACCCTAATTTTCTGTTTTGTACCCCCATCCAACCTATTGAAATTATTCCAATAATACAATATTTATAAGTAATAATTTGTCTGACGCGTGCAAAGGGTAAATTAATGTCTATTGACTGCAGTTTCATTTAGATGTACGTACATGTGTATCAAAATAAAATAATTTAACCAAGTTTTTTAGTTATGCATACACATACACATGGACATGCGTGGCGTGCGCCAATAACTGTTATTAACTTCTCTATCTTGAGTACAACGTAGTGGTTTGAATTGTAATTTAACATGTGCATTAGTCTTTCGGACTTCTGGTTTAATCACTCATGGCATATTTTTATGACGAGTGTTTCTGAATTATGGGTCTCCCCATCTCAGTTACGTCGTTTACATTGAGTGTGTAAAACGAATAGTTATCGCATGCAATTGATAAATTATTATTCAGCCACTCTGGTCTAAATTAGTTATGATGAAAACAACGGTTATGAAAATGGTCACACACACACACACATGTGACACGCGAATATCTAATGAAAGGTCAGTCTGAGGTTGATAAATATTATGACTAGAGGAAATAACGCGCTTGCTTCATTTTTTTGTGAAATGCAACTGATGAAGACCTACGGTAAAGTAGATCGAAATATATTGCAAAAAGAAAATTACTGCATTAGTCAAAACGCAGATCAGGTAATTTCAATTAATCCAGGTTCGCAACAAAGAAGTTTCTTCAAGAAACCATGGCCTATCAGATGGACGTAATTTGTTTACTTATGTCATGTTTAGCTTGAATCATCATGATCAGCAAAGATAGCAATAGATCAGAACTTATGAAATGATGCTACACTGCCGCGTAACTATGAAAACTAATCAAAACTATGCGCTGATGGTAAAAGGAAGCTGCCCATTCCTAGTGTTGAAAGGATTAGAATTCATTTTCCCTTTATCAAGCGATTTGCCATCTGAAGATGCAAAGCACATTACGCCACAAGCATCTTGTTTTGATGTCACAATGACCAAACTATCTATCAGCGGCTGAAACATGCCCTCCGTAGCTGACACAAGATCTCATTCCGTCACTGCGTATATAAAACTAAGTATTATTTGTGCAGGAAATCGAAGTCGAGGCTTCACATGAGAAGACGTCTATATCCCAATAACATCGGTGAGAATCACGCTAACATTGCTTACACGACTAGCTAGAGCCCGCTGGTCACCAAGGCGAAAATCACGATGTCTAAAGTTCTAAACACACACACATATATATATATATATATATATATATATATATATATATATATTATTACGAAATGCGAGCTTTAATAAAATTCATTGTATCCTTCCTATGTGCAAAAAAGTTTAATCAGATACGAGAAACGCTTCTTCTCATTATCTCCTCAAATATCTACTAATGAACATATCTTTATATATAAATTGGAAGGCAAAACAAGATATATGCTCACCTCCTCCCCTTCTCCTGAGTCAAAGCATGAACTGAAAAATGGCTGTAATTAATTTATCAAAAAACTGTTCGAGACGCACGCCACAGTTTGCTTAACAGCGCCAGGCGTCCAAGCATTACACCACATAAGACGTTTTTAGCATAAACTAACAAAACCGAAAAGACCTGCCGCACCTGGTCGTTCAGTGGTTAGAGAACCAGATTCCGAAGCAGACATGCCTAGGTTCGAGCCCTGTCCGCGACAAATTCTGGCCAGTACATGATGATTTCCCAATAAGGACGAAACCGGTCTACTGGAAGAATTGCCTTTTCTACACTATACATATGTAAGTAATTAATAGGTCAGGTGCTTATATCAAGATCACAACCTTGATTATAGCAATTGTTATCACCGCCCGCGCAACTAATGTTCGTTTAATTAGTAAAACTTCAGGTTGATAATTCAAAAGGATGCGAATATAAAATAATTAACACATGGATGACCCACCATGTTAATTTCAGATTAAAACCGACATTAATAGCCGTTTTTAAATAGATGCTGTCATTAAAAATATCCCCAAATATTTAATATAGAGAAAGAAGGTTAAGCAATATTGCATTTCTTAATCAACAAAATGAAACTATTTATCAAATAAACCGTGTTTCACATTGAAAATATGTTTTTAAATTGATTAAACAGAAAAGTGCCTTTCTTTCAATTCTTTTACACAGTAACACTTTAGAAATAATGTGATCAAACAGTGAAGAGTGACAATTTCGCAGTAACTGACAAGATTTATATACGCAACTGGGAAAGTTTCGCAAAGACCAACTGTCACTTATGTCTCTTTAAAATGCAATCAAAGTTTTAAACATAGATCAGTTAATAAGGATTCTAATCTAAACTGCGTCCGCGAAATTCACCGCAATCCTACTGGCGAGAAACGGGTCCATTAAAGGAAACGCGGCAGTGCTTGGAGAGGCCAGATCAGCAAAGAAACACGCAGTACCTGCCAAGCCTTCATAGAGTGAGTACGGGTTATCCGGTCGAAGCATACACCCAGACGCGTTGAACTCGTTCGTACTGTCCAATAAAAAGTTAGCAAAACACTGTGCTCGATACAACCAAAGCTGTTCGCCGGTTAACCGGTAGAGTAGAAGAAGAACATAGCCACTGCCTGCCACGCCATGGCATATGCCTGAAAACGAAAAACAACAGCTAGTTCACTAATTAGCCATTTTAATTGAAAGTTGTTGTTGTTGTTGTTGTATGTTGCGCAGTGCGATGTTCACATCTGAAGTATCCACGATTTTCTTACGTTGGTGGTAGGTTTGTACTCTCGGTTCCACAATGATCCAAATGATTCTCATTTCCAAGTACGCGTTGAGTTCGGCTTCGTGTTGCCTGCGAGCCGATTTGTCCCCTCACTCCGAAGGTTTCTACGCCATTCGTACCAATCAACGTAAATAAGGTATGATTTAATTGTTGCAATAAAATTTGCTGCCTGCTTTCATACAAAAAGTTGGTAAAAATCGACATCCATCAATCCTTTTTAAGCATGACAGTCTTTAGCATTCCTTCTTTGTCTTTATAGAACTCAGGGTAAAAAAGACAGCAACTGACCTGAAAGAAATATGAGGTGATCAGTTTATACTGTCAATGACCAAAATAGAATTGCACACGACTTGGCTACTTTACTTCTAAGAAAAAAGTTCAAGGTCAATTATGTTATTACTGTAATGTACCTTTATTTCAAGAATAAAATAAAACTGGAAAATTTGTAGGCTAACTATAAAAATAACGTGAACTGACAGAGAAATCAAATAGTTCACCATATACTTACTTACTTACTTTACTGCGGCTGACTCCTTTTGGAGGATAAGCCAGCTCTATTTTCATGGAGTTTGTTGGTACAAGTAATTATTTCTACATATATATATATATATATATATATATATTAGCTCTCCGTTACAAATAGTATCTAACGTGGGGTAGAGTTGGATTAAGCACATATCATACAACAATAAACAAGAAGCCCAAAAACGTGTATGCCGAGGCATGTACAAACGCGCGTGCGTACACACACACACAAGCAATTCACCAGTGTACTATCAAATCATTAACGAATTTATTATGTTTACTTGGATTAGGATTGAGGCTGTTACATACAATAGCTTCCGCTGTGCACAAATCTCGTTTCTCGCTTTCTCTTTGTATTATGTCTGTTTAATCCAACTTTAGCATCCTTGCTTTTTAAACAAAATTGACTTTATAAAGCGCCTGATACTACACTCATGTTGAGTTCTGGCTAAATAAAAATGGCCTTTTCAAAACTATGCTGTGCTTACCTGCTTTATGTACATGATTTATTTCGAAATTAAAGTGACAAGTTCACCATGCGTTTGATGGCCAGAACTATCCTTCAGTATTAGGTAGGTAGAGTTTCCAGTCGTTTTTCCCCTACCTACTCTGGAGTTTGAACGTGCCAACTTGACAAATTACAACAGCCGGACAAAGTCAATCAGATCACATGAACTTGCGTCGAGTGGCGGGGAGATTTTATCCTTTAAGCACCGAGGAGGATTATCGCTATGCTACTGCTGCTGCTGCTGCTGCTAGTACTGGCGAGAGCTTGTCGATAAAAATTTGCGTGTTCCATAGCCCATAACCAAACACGGCTATCTATTCTGCATTAACCCAAATATAATACAAGAGAATAAGATGCTTAGCAAGTATAACTTAATGTCCAATAATGTTGTACTCACCGGGTCCCTTTTTAAGAAGGCCATATTTCCATACCGTATCACCACAGCGTCGACATTCATTCAGGTATCTGTCGTCTTTAAATGTGAGATAGGCAGCCGCATATGCATATACAGCACCTAATGTGTATAGCGCACAAAATAGAGGCAATATTAGGTAAACAAAAGTTAACAGGCTAAGCGAACTAAAGTATTTAACTCAGATTGAAAGAAATCCATCTTTTAGACCAAAGACGCGTCCCTATTTGGCAACTCATCTTGACGCTAACGAAAATAAACAAGTCTTCATAGAGTGAGTACGGGCTATCCGGTCGAAGCATACACCCAGACGCGTTGAACTCGTTCGTACTGTCCAATAAAAAGTTAGCAAAAAACACTGTGCTCGATACAACCAAAGCTGTTCACCGGTTAACCGGTAGAGTAGAAGAAGAACATAGCCACTGCCTGCCACGCCATGGCATATGCCTGAAAACGAAAAACAACAGCTAGTTCACTAATTAGCCATTTTAATTGAAAGTTGTTGTATGTTGCGCAGTGCGATAGTAAGTTTGCCGTCGTACTCTGATGATGATCAAGGAAGGTCGAAACGCGTCAGTGCGTTGCGGCTGACGGTAGTTTTGTTATGTTGTTCGACGACTGGTTAAATACAATGGGATTGGTGTTTTGCGCTACGCAACATATTGTATTTTAACAATATTTCGACTATAACTTTCTTCCCAATTGATCACGGTGCATTAAAGCACCGAAAGAAACACAAAAATAACAGATGCGGTGATAAAATAATTAACCTATATGTTTACATACCAAATAATGCTTGTTATGTGCGCATATATGCTTAATCCTCCACCTATTTGTACGCATCCGTTTGTGCGTATTTTCATGGCTGATTTGAAGCGTATATCATCTCTGGGCCAACATCGATATGCGCGATTGATTCGCGTGACACAAATCGTATAAATTAATTTTGACTGTTTCTATCGATTGGCCATATTTATTAGCTCGATGCTGCGTATCATAAGAACGTTATTGGTTAAACGTTATTTAGCACAAATGGCAATGATTACTATAATCAAGTTTGCAATCTTGATATAAACACCTGACCCATTAAGTACATACATTTGTCAGTATAAACTAAGAATTTTATAGTGTAGAAAAGGAAATTCATCCAGTAGACCGGTTTCGTCCTTATTGGGAACTCATCACGTACTGGCCAGAATTTGCCGCGGACATGGCTCGAAACAGGGCACGTCTGCTTCGGAATCTACTGCTCTAACCATATATATATATATATATATATATATATATATATATATATGTGTGTGTGTGTGTATGTATGGCGAAGTATGCAAAAAGTTACCGTTCGTAACTAAATAAAAATTTAGCAGTCGACATTTCTAGTCAAGTACAATGAATGCAAGACTAATAGAGGTGAGAGCCGCATATCTAATTTTGCTTTTCTTACACATACATCACGGTTTGGCCCTTGATTGTCATTTTGCCGTCGAGCCCCGATGCTAATCATGGAAGGTCGAAACACGTCATTAGGTGTGACAGGCAGAGTGGTTTTGCTACGTTGTGCGACCGGTTAGATGCTACGGAGCTGGTGTTTATATAAAGCTCATAAGTTCGATTCATATAATTATGAGCAGTTTCCTATCTGTGGTTTCAGTATGGCAATTGGATTTTTTTTAAAACAGAGATAGCATAAATTAGGCATTGGCATATTGGAGCCATCATTGGAATAAATTGTGTGGACTTAGGGTACACATCCATCCAGTTTCTTTAGCCGGTCACAAGACAGTAACTCTACCGTCATTCGTAGTTACTGACACTTAATGACTCTCCATTGTCATCATTTGAAGCCCAAAAGCAAATTGACTAACGAGAATCAAATCGCGACGTATACGTAGGACAAAAATAAAATATGAGAGACGATCCTTCCACATAGCAGTATTGCATACATAGTTCGTGGCTGAAATGTCGATTACAAAAACTCTCTGATGATGAATATTGAATGTTAAAACGCGACAGATGGTATTTTGATATGTTATGCGACTGGTTAAATAAATTTGGTTCGACGCGTATCACAACTCGGAAAATGCAATTTATCATCACACGCGCAACCAATGATTGATCGAGAATGAAAGATTGACAGGCAAACAGAACAAAATACATAGTTTTTAATGGCTCACCTTGCCTTGACACACAACCCTGAAATCTACAGTTAAAAGTGAGATGTTGCAGCATATTAGGACAACAATTTTCATGGGTAAAAAAGATAGTTCGAATTAAGACATTCAATTTTATTAATTGGTTTAACATTCAGTGTTTTCGTGCTTCATCCGCTCGGCATATTTTATTTGGAGGTTCGATTGTCCAGTGCCATCAGCAGTCGAAACCATTCCTTTGCACCTGATAAACTTCTTTTAATTTCGTCAGTTTGTATATAACAGAAAATTGTGTATAGTATGCGATGGGGGTGTTTTAGTGGTTAGAACAACAGATTCCGAAGCATTCGTGCACAGGTAGGAGCCCTGTCCGCGGCAAATTCGGGAGAATACGAGATAAGCTCCTAATAAGGATGAAACGGATCTACTGTATGAATTTCTACATTATGCAATGCTTAGTTCATACTGACAAATGTGTATACATAATGTAAAGGATTTTTTTATATCCAGATTAAAATTAATAAGGCTCATGTTGCTGTTTCAGATATGTTTAGATGGAGCCACCAATCAGCAGATCAAAACGTTCTATGTTTAAGGACCAATATAAATAAAGATAAGGTAGCTCATGATAAAATCAGCAAAGGATTTACCTGCTGCGCCGTGACACCAATGTACTAGGCCATTCCCACCTTCAATACGCCGATGTCTGAAAGGGGGTAATTCATCTGTTGCGGCAGGTAAATTTCCACTGTCAGTGGGTGTCACCTCAGGACTGGCCATCCAATTTATACTGTTACGAACAACTGTGTGCGCCTCAATGCTGATGTCACCAGGTTTACCTAAACGAATATGCTCCAGAATACCAGGAAACTGCAACAGAGAAAACAGTATACCCACAAGACCATGAGCAGCACCTAAATATGCATGGAATAAAAAATAAGTTAGACACTGTTTTAATATTGTGCTTCATTTAGTTTTCTAGACAATACCATCCATAAAGATATAAAATCAGAAGTGCCAATAGCAACAAAGGCATTTGTAAACTAAAATCTCTGTGTAACAGAGAATTCATTAATTACACGATCCATGCTTTGCGAAACAAGTCTTTTAAGTAGACTATAAACATTTTCACAGCAAATATTTCGAGACATCCTTCTGAGTCCAATTGTCAACAGTAATTTCACGACACTACAAGTTTTTCGTTTCATACATACATACATCAATACATAGATGCACACAGGCGCACATTAATGCACACATAAATACATACAAAACTACAAACATACATGCATACATAACTTCAGGCATGCATACATACAAATAAAAACTTACATACATACATCCATCCATCCATCCATACATACATACATACATACATACATACATACATACATACATACATACATACATACATACATACATACATACATACATACATACATACATACATACATACATACATACATACATACATACATACATACATACATACATACATACATACATACATACATACATACATACATACATACATACATACATACATACATACATACATACATACATACATACATACATACATACATACATACATACATACATACATACATACATACATACATACATACATACATACATACATACATACATACATACATACATACATACATACATACATACATACATACATACATACATACATACATACATACATACATACATACATACATACATACATACATACATACATACATACATACATACATACATACATACATACATACATACATACATACATACATACATACATACATACATACATACATACATACATACATACATACATACATACATACATACATACATACATACATACATACATACATACATACATACATACATACATACATACATACATACATACATACATACATACATACATACATACATACATACATACATAAACATGCACAAAACGTATTTTGGATGACTTTTCGCGCTGTATCTCCAGACAATAAGATGCATTAATATCAGGAACAATTTGCAAATATAATAATGGTCGAAGAAAATAAATTGGCAAAATTCCTGTAAAAATTGCATTTCCACCGCGAAAAACACCATCATTTACAAGTACTGACGTTTTTTACCGTCGTTGGTCACCATCAATACGCTTCGAAAAAGCAACAAACGTGAATCTAACTTTCATGAATATATGTGTATTTAAAAACAAGGAAGCAATTAAAAGTTGCACACTTGCTGAAATTATTGAGTCAAATCACGTTTACGAAGCTGAAATTAGACACATCATAAGCAGTCGCACAAAATAGCAATTTTTGCTTTATTGATAACCATGACAGTTCAAAACACTTCAGTATGTGTGATTAGTGGAAGTTCTATTATATTGTGCAACAGTTAAAACAAAATTTGATTGGTGCATTAGTCATTTTTGTGTAACGGCTCAAAACAATTCTCCGACATATTGCCTAAATGAAATACAAATTTCATTTCGCGGCACCAAATAAAACAAGCGAAATTTGCCATTAACCAATGGCGTGCGAGCTTTCGTTTTCAAATTTATATAAGCAAGGTGCATTTACCATTTCTCCTGATGTGCACTACGTGTGCTTGCTGTCTCGCGTCATATTGCTTGATTGCCCACACTAACTTCTGGAGTAGCATCATTTAATCTGTGTCACCTAGTCAATGGGATTTTCTGTCACGCCACTCTTGTTGCTGCACAACTAGTCAAACGGATCTATCATCTATTTATTGGACTTCTACGTGTGCCAGTCACCACGGTGTTGCCACAAATCTTCAACAAAACAATTCTGAGCCTCCACACAACCACTCACCTTATAATTTCGACGCCACAACGAAGGAACACCAGCCAGTCAACCAGTACCGGCCTCAAGTGTTTAGGAGTAATTCTAGACACTGCTACACTACCTAACTTTCTCCGAATTTGCCGGAGAACGCAATTTCCGACTCTAATAAGGGCCACCAACAGTAACTGAGTCTCAGCCTCCGCGGCTCTTAACCTTTTTTCTAATGTCGCACGTCATTTACTTGCAGTCGGGGCGCTTACAAATTAGCGACCGCGCCAGGATACTGAGAGCAGTACTATTTCTAGACTTGGTTTATATGACAAAACTTTTGGCATAAATATAATAAACCGTGTTTCTTTTTTATTTATTATCGTGGAAATAAATTAAATCGACGTTAGCACACAGGACCACCCTTTTTTCACCATGGTTGTGAATCTTTCTTAAGTCAAGATCTTCTAGGTTTTTTTGTTGGGAAGCAATTTTTTTGAGGAAAAACTTTCTGTCGTTCAAAATTTTTCACTCCTACGTACAAACTGTGCCAAACAATGGATTTAGTCAGTAAATCGTGCAAAACTGTAGAAGCAGATTTTTGATTTTCTGAAAGCACATTTAGTTTGTTAAATAACACAAAACCTTACACTCGCGCACACAGATTTCGATTTTGATTTTGGGGAGCAGATTTCGTCAGTTTTATGCATGCGCCGAAGCTCATCTCGTCAGTTTCAACTATGAAAGCAGTTTTTGGTCAGCGCTTCTTTATTAGTTTTAATTTTTATATGGCACGTATGTTTTAAATTTTTCTTATATATATATATATATATATATATATATATATATATATATATAATGTCCATGCCTGTTAATATTACACGGTATATTTCTAATTGGGAAAACACATAAATAACAAAGTGGATAAAGGTCATTATATGTATTTGGGTTTCAATTGATTATGCTAGTGTCAACAAACTCACACGTTTTTACTTCTATTTCTTGTTTTGGCTGGTTGGTAAGTGTGTATGCGTTTGTGTTTGTGTGTGTACCTGTTTGCATGTAAAGGTCATGCAAAGTTATGTTTGAGATCTGGTCATAATTGTTTTGATGGCTTGAGAATTAACCATTTGTGTGCATTGTTCGCAGTTACATGTAAAGGTGCAATTTTTCCCAGTGTAGTTGATCGTTTCACCTTGTTGCGCAAATTTGTATTTTGCACATGGTAACAGCGTCAGTGTGGATTGTAGTGTTGAACGCTCGTATTGTTTGGAAACTTCTGTCACCGTATGCGTCTCTGTTTTCTCCTCTTCAGCTTGTTGCCAATCCGACTGAATGTTTGTTGATTCCAGTCGAGGGCCTGTTTGGTCTTTCCTGGATACTAGTAAATTGGTGTTGAATTTTGTTATTCTTGGCTAGTCGATTAGAATATCATGTTGTTGTTTTATATAAAGGGCTTTATAAATAAATAATAATTTTTCTGATTTTGCTTTATGTAGAATTGTGAAATTGGTCGAATTGACTGGGTGCCCCGTTGCCAATATATGATCGAAAATAGCTGATTTTCCTGACGGTGGCAAGCCTTTGTTAATCAATTTCTGTGGCAAATGTTGCTGGATTCTGCTTATCAATTGCTTCTTCGTACGTCCGATATATGTGCTACCGCACATACATGAGAATTTTTAGACTATGAATGATTTGGAGAGAATTGGCAATTGAACTTTGGCATCCAACCTCATGATTCTCGACTAGAATCAACAAGCATTCAATCGGATTGTCAACAAACTGGTAGTGCCAATAGAGTAAGTGCATGTGGTGACAGAAATTTCCAAACAATATGAGCGCTCAATACCGCAATCCATTGTGCTGTTACCATGTCAAAATAAATTTCGCAAGTTAAACGATCAACTACACTGGGAAAAATTGCACCTTTACATAACTATGAACAATGTACAATGGTTAATTTCAAGCCATCAAAACAATGACCAGATTCAAACATAACTTGCATGACTTATATATATATATATATATATATATATATATATATATATATATATATATATATATATATATATATATATATATATATAAGTCCCTTTATGCATTTTTGATGCCCTATAAATCATTTCCAAACATGAATACCTTGAATTCTATGTTAGCTCAGTGTCCATCCGCCAGTCTCATATCTGATGACGCTAGACTATCCACTTTGGAGAGATGCATTTCAGATTTGAGTAAAATTCTTGAAAAATCGTCATCAACAGGACACATGCTAATATAACCATCGACCAACACCGTCGAAATCAGAATAAACGACAATCTAGACCACCTGGGTCATTCAGTCGATATTCTCCGAAAGGCTGGTGCTTTTATCACAAAAAGTAATATTATAATTGTCAAAATTTCCTGTATTGTTCGAAGAACTTACGAAACGGATGTCTGTTGATCACAATCAACAACGACAGTTTCGTTTCTCCACGTACAAATTTTCAAACACTTACAGATGCAGTTTATGTTGACTCCTTCCGTCCACACAGAATATGCCACATACACAGCCAAACTGACAATGTCATTTTTAATGACAGCCCTACTTGTTTGTATGACCCGGCAAAACAGCCCAACGAACTTCTGCATCTTCTCGATTTCAGAATTTGTGTAGAGTTCATCGTAGACACAGGTGGAGCAGTTTCAGGTCTCAGGGGTGATTCAATGGCCGAGATGTCTCTAGGCGTTCTATTTGCAACAGCTACAGGGTAACCCATGCCTACATATGGCTGCCGGAATCGCACACTCACCATAGGTTTACAGCGTGAATTTACTCACAACTTCATCGTCACCAAGGTCTCACACAACATAATAGGCCTTGATTTCCTGTTGAAATTTCGGCTCATTGTTGATCTTGTCAATCAAAAGATCATTGACCCCTCCACCGGACTTGAGCAAAGTTTTTGGACACTTACCTCCGAGCGTTTGGAGTTACAGGTCATTCAGCCAATCCCAGTGCATCACTCAGCAGAGATATCAGCAGCTCTTCGAGAACACAAGTCGCTTTTCGATCTCAGCAAGTCAGAGCTACGAGTCTCCAACACGATGCACCATATCATCACAGAAGGACGACCTATTGCACTCAAGAAGCGACTACTGGCCTCTGCTAAGCTGACAGCTGCCCAAGAGGAATTTTCAAGATTATTGGAAGAGGAAATCATCAGACCATCAAAAAGTTCATGGGTGTCATCACTGCACCTAATCTCCATATCGAACGGATCGTACAGAGCCTGTGGAGATTATCGCAAGTAAAATTCATTGACCAAATCCGATGCATATGCTATTCTCAATATTAACACCTTACTTGAAAAACTCAGTGGCAGCAATTTCTTCGCGGTGGGTGATCTCAGACAGGCCTACCATCACATCCTGGTAACACCAGAAGACATTGAAAAGACTGCAGTCATCACTCCTTTTGTCCTTTCCTAATATCTCTACATGCCTTTTGGACTCAAGTGTGCTACACAGACATTTCAAAGATTCATAGACAACATACTTCGCGACGACTCTGCTTATTGTATGTCATACCTCGATGATATAATGGTTTTCAGTCCAGACTTAGAATCTCATGCCAAGCATTTACAAAATGTTCTCCCACACTTATCCAACCACGGACTCAAGATCAACTGTGACAAGACGCAGATTGCGACTACATCCGTGGATTTCCTAGGGCATCGTATCACGCCACAAGGTATTCAATCTTTGCTGTCGAAGGCAAATTCAATCAAGAATATCAAGTCACCAAAGACTTTAAGTGAGCTGCAGAAATTTTTGGGAGTCCTTAACTACTATCGCAAGTTCCTTCCCGGCCTATCAGGACAACTTTATCCGTTGTGTAGGCACCTTAGCAAGAACTCCAGCATTTCTTTGTCATCTGAAGACGAGGAATTACTTCGACTCACCATCAACTCTTTAGCGAATGCTACAATGCTAACGCATCCAGATTTTCAACGATCATATTTACTCACGACAAATGCTTCTGAGTTCGCTATTGGAGCCACGTTGGAACAAGAGATCGACGGAGTTCGGAAGCCAATTAGTTTTTACTCGCGTACTCTCCAACCAGTAGAATGCTAAACGATGGGTCTCCGAGTGTGCCATTTGCCAGAAAAACAAGATCACAAGGCATACTCGTTCTAAGTTGCAACAGTTCCGATCTATTTCTCGCCTAGCCATCGCCCACATCGACATTGTTCATATGACAAAGGTTCAAGGTTTTAACTATCTTTTAACTATGATTGGTAGATTTAAACGATGGCCTGAGGCATTACCTCTTGGCACCATTTCTGCGGACGAAGTCACTAACGGTTTTATCTCTGCATGGATATCCAATTATGGTGTCCCCAATGGGGTCATCACTGACTGAGGCACTTGCTTTTATCGAACCGCCTGATCCTGGAAACATACAACCTTCTACACGAGTCTCAGGCTCTATCTGTCTCTAGTCTCAACTTAACAATGGATTGCTTTGCATAACGCATAACTGATAATTTTTACATTTATTTTTCGTTATTCTACATATCAAATGTTTAACTATACGCGCACCACTTGGGCCCTATGTCACGCGGCGTGACCTTTATGGATCCACATTATTTTTTTCACACTCACTTGTCTCACGTGGTATAACTAGCTGTTCTTAGCTAATAATTTTGAAGCATTTTTGAACAGCTCTTCGGTATTATTCCATCTTTGCAGCAATGTTCGAGCACACTTTTGTAATATACATTTGATTTCCATGTATATTTTTTTTTCATTGTACTGTTGCACATATGGCTCACACGTGAGCTCACACTGCCTATTTTGGTATGACCAGCTACCTATAGCTAACGCCTTGTGTAGCAACACTAAGTAGTCATCGGCTTCACATCATGGTACAGGCCACTTTCAATGTATATTTCAAATTCATCAGTTGTACTGTGACCACTCTACGAATATCATGACCACAACGTCGAACACACACTAGCTGCTTTGGTTGTATTCAAACACATTGACGGCGATCCAGCCTGCCCAGGTTTCAACTGAAACCTGGCCACTTCAGTGGAAATCTACCTTGCAATAATCACGCTGCGGCTCTCAAAACCTCACACTGCTCTATTTTGCCCCACGCGTTATGATGGGCCACTACAGCTAACAATTTGTTTAGCAATTCCTAGTGGTTATTTGGCATCATATCATTGTTGAAGCAACCAACAAGCATGCTCCAGCCAAGCATTTACGGTACATTTTTAAATAGCTATGGGCAGAATAATAACCAGTTGCTTAACTGGGTTCGAACTCTGCCCTACATTACCTATCAAGCCTCGCCGAGAGGAATGTTTTTCTTTTTTTCAGAGAGGAAAGTAATGTAACGGCTCAGAACAATTCGCTGACATGCTGCCTACATGAAATTCAAATTTAATTTACGCGGCACCAATGAAAACAAGCGAAAGTTGGCGTTAACCAATGGCGTGCAGGCTTACGCTTTCAAATCTATGTAAGCACGGTGTATTTATCATGCTTGTCGTTAGCACGTTTGACGTCTCCTGCAGTACACTACATGTGATTGCTGTCTCGCGTCAAATTGACTGTGTGCACAGGCTGACTTCTGAACTAGCATCATTTTGCGCTGTCACCTACTCACTGGGATTTTCAGTCACGCCAATCTTGTTGCTGCACAACTAGTCAAACAGATCGATCATCTATTTATTGGACCTCTACGTGTGCCAGTCACCACGGTGTTGCCGCAGATCTTCAAAAATACAATTCTGAGCCTTCACACAGCCACTCACCCTCTGACTTCGACGCCATAAGGAAGGAACACCAACCAGTCAACCAGAGCTGGCCTCGAGTGTCTAAAACTACTTCTAGACACTGCTATACTACCTAACTTTCTCGGTATTTGCCAGAGAACGCAATTTCCGGTCCTAATAAGGGCCATCAACAGTTACTGTATCTCAGCCTCCACGGCCATTAACTTTTTTTGTAACGTCGCATGGCATTTACTTGCAGCCAGGATTTTTACATCTCTAAAGTAGATTTCAACTAAACTTGCGACACCGGCACAAAATATGATTGCTTATATAAATACTCACAGACTCATTTAACTATAATGAGCTAAAAAAACGGATCAAATTATATCCTTGCTATTTCATAATTTAATTCAAATGATGGGTGCAACTTCATTGACTGTTATTTGGCCACTAAGAAAGCACGCAATCTTACCTCGCAATTATCCAATTACATGCTCTCTGCAATTCATCGATAAAATTAAGCAAAATGTTTTGCCTAGGCAACACACCCTGACATGGTTTCTGCACTCGCTGTCGCCTAGATGTCTCGGTTCTGATTACGCTCGCTACGTCCACGTGCTGTTATCACATTCACTTTTTATTACACAGCTTGCCAACACTTCCTCCTGCGCATCAGGTAAAATTAGTCGCTTAATTTATTAATCGTATTCATACGGTTGTCAGCCTCTTGGTGTTCCCGTGGCTATCATCAGCAAAACTCACCGTGGCCCTTAACAAATCCTTTGCCAAATAATGCTTCTTCAAGACTACTGGCTGGCGTCCATCAGCCAAACGATCACATAGCAAGGCAACAGCACTTCCGGACAACCGCATCTACTCTGCTACTCTCTCTCTCTCTCTATCTATCTATCTATCTATATATCTATGTAGCTATCTATTTACGGCATTTTCCGGTGAAAACAACTGACGATCCTCTTCAAGGCCACAAAAACGGTAACTGAATACTAGGCCACTTAATGTAACGTTGCACAGCACTTTGGCCGGAACGTTATACTAAAATAGGTTGCAAAATTCCGAACTACTGAATAGGGCAGACACCTTCACGAAGAATATGGGTTGTCTTATAAATTTAAATTAATCGCATTATATGCCATATGCACAACGACTTTATTCAAAATGCATTATTATCCCCACTAAGCTTCCGGCCTGCACTATTAATTTGCTTGAAATACTTTCTGTTCTAATGCAGAATTTAGAAATAAACGAAGTGAAGTAAAATGTTGCCGCGCGGTATAGGATAAGTATTACTTGAATAGAGTTACTAATGGCGCCTAACTCTGAGCGTCCTTGGTGTTGGCATTGTTTGAAAATGTTTTATGCTCTGGTCGAGATTCATCCCCATTTAAATGACTAACAGTTTCGCGTTTATAACTTTTGTTCTTAGCTACGTGAGAATGAAGAATCAGTAGTTTAAAGCTGACAAAATACTGTTTACCATTAAGCCAATTATGACGATTGAAAGTAAACACAAACCCTCGTTATGCTAATCGATTGTTATTTCTACTATATCTTATAAGCGTGAAGTAAACTGAAATGTTAAAAGAAAGGTCGGAAGGCAAGCAAGTAGCCAAAATACAAATATTTACCCAAATATTCAGTCCCATGATAATGATACATCAAACGACCTGGTTCATTGCAAAGTTGAATACCAGATTCTAGCGTCACCGTGCACAAATCGCGAACGAGTTTTTCAGACACAATTGGCTGTTTTCATTGAATTGAAATAAACAAAATCAAAATCGAAAACAAAAACAACGATAGTTCTACAAAAATGGCGCAATAACATTTAAAATTTCGCCTAACCAACAGCCCCGGTACAAATGTAAATAAGAGTATGCATCACGTTAATAAAAGGTAAAACATGAAGCTATGTATTAAAATTTTAGTTCGTCCGGTTGGAAGACAGAAACAATATATAAAGTCAGCTCAATAATAAGGCCACATATGACAATACGCAATGCGTGTATTCACGATAAAATGAACTACAGATACGAGCTTCTGAACAGTAAAGCACACTTTAGAATTTATTACACGCAAGGCACGTAGCCACAGATATAGGCGTTCTAGCGCACCTTGTGACCTAGCCAGTATTGTCGGCGGCAGTAACTACAATCTCAGCTACGCACGCACACCGGACTTCTGTGATCATTTCGATCATTACAGCATTTTTCATCTCCGTCCAAGCTTCGTGAACAATTAGGCAGCTGATGTCACGAGTCCTGCCGCCTGTTTGGCCTGTCAGGAGAGGCATTGATTTTCCGCTCAAGTAGCCCAAGCCCAGTTTAGCCACCACTTTGAAAGAGGCTCAGAAATTCACTTATGTAACAGTTTTATGCATGCCGCCAACAATAGGCTAATCACGTGGATTCAGTTCGTTAACAAATGACAGTCTTCCTAAGAGTCCTGTAAGCCACTCAAAAACCAGCAACACCCGAGAGTGGATCATCGAATCTTTCAGTCATACTTATCACTCTCTCCAAAAGTGTGCACATTTTACGAAAATTGACTTGAAATTTATAACAGACTTAAAACCGCAAGAGCACTAAAATGCTAAATCGGGTTTTTTTACAATTATAATTACTGCATAATTATTGCCTTAATAATACACTTTTTTCGTGTTTTCAGCAGTAGACCTTTTTTTATCAATGTTTTCCATTAACAACTCCTGCTGTTGTCCTTGATTTTGATCTAAACTTCTGTTTCAAAATTCATTAACTGAATACAGGGCCAGAGTCTATCGATTTTTGCTGGAGTAAAAGGTTTTCAGAAATAGTTGTAATTCTAAAATGTAGTGTACGTCAGCATACCTTGAAATCCATAGTGTTGGTACCATGTACCGGCTTGGCAACCATAGTGCTCAATTTTCCCACATACCTCACCATAATATATAGTGAGTGAAGGGCGTAATACCGGCCCCAACTGATGATTCTCCTGTAAGCACGAAATGAATGCACAAAATATTTTACGGTTCGTTCATGCTGTTTTTGCTTTATCCTTCGGGTCATGCTTGAAATAATTTTTACTAGATGCGCAACACCTAATACACAATTGCAAATATATTAGTTCTCCGCAAAATCAGTATCTAATTGCTTCCGATTTGTTATAGTGTAATGTAAATAAGCTACCAAATTTGCAATTCACTTGTAGGAAATAACACAATTAAATAATATAAGCAAATAAATTGAATATATATATATATATATATATATATATATATATATATATATATATATATATCAGTCCTCCGATAGACACATTTTCAAATTCGTTCTTACTAGGAGCATTTGTATTTATGCATTTCTAGAATTATTTTTTAGTTAGCCAGTTAAATTTAATCGTTCTAAAAGTCTTTTCTTTTAAACAATCATTTATTGCGCGGGTGGTGGTAACAATTCTTTAACCCGAGTTTGCAAGCTTCAAATAAACACCAATCCCTATGTATTTAACCAGTCGAACAACATAGCAAAACTACATGTACAATGTACATGTTTTAAAGTCTACTGGCAAGATTGAATGATACATATGTTGTCGATATAAAATAAATAATGCGTACGGTTCTTTAAAGACAAAACACTTCTTTCTATTTTTTTGCCATATGTAGCACCCTGAATTTCGTTGTCTGCATGATTTTCTGATTCAAATAAGTCCTGAGCTGAGGAAAATTTTTCGGCTAAAGCTCTACCATCGTGAATAAGCTTCTTTGCTTAGTGCTAATTAGCTCTAGCGACCAAGTGTTATCTAATGCTGACTAATACCGAAATAGTGCACAGACATAAAAATGTAGACTACATAGCATTTGGTTGAAGGATTAAAATTGATTTTTGGCATTTAATCCTATGGCATTGTGTGTTTGTGTGTAGCAGATTAGGTATATTTAAAAAAATATTAAATACGACGTTTGTGAAATACGCGATTCTCAGTTTGGCGACACAAAATGTGAGTTTACGAAATAAACGGCCATATCCACTTTGTTATTATATATATATATATATATATATATATATATATATATATAAAAGTTCTCCGCAACAAACATTATCTAATTGTTATATATCATAATTTATAGCTGTAATGACTCTATAAATTCCTGTTTACAGAGAAATGCTATTATCAGTCAATCGTCTGCTGTCACAATACTAAAATAAATGTTAAACTTTAGCTTCTGAAATTTTGCAAAGAGTTGTTCAAATTGTGTTCAAAGCACAAAAAAATCCTGCCACGAATATTTAAGAATTAGAATTTATTTGTGGATAACACGAAACCAGTCCTCGGCAGATGCTTTCTGCGAATGCCTGAATTTATATAATATTATCTTTTTATGATGCTAAATTGCCCTCCAATTGAGAGAACATCCATCTTCTGGAGTTTACAATGCATACTTTGTTTTTATTAAGATGGACTATTTCAGGTAGTCTCTCCTGGTCTCTAATGAGCTTCCTTATATATAGCATAAGTTTAAAAACAGAAACAGAGATGTTGTCACAATAGAGTATCACTCTTACAACTAAAAATAAAAATAATGATGATTTTGATTATGATGATGATGATGACGATGATGGTCAAAGGGAAGAGAAGAATGATGACTATGATGATGACAATATTAATAATTATCATATTAAGCAAACTGGAAAACTGAAACATAACATTAATGTACAATGTCAATTATTAAAAACAATACATCAACCCGTGCCTAGTATTTAGGAATTTTTGGCAGACAAGAAACAGTATAGATGCACTGACCATTTTAATTTTATCCCGTAAAACAGCAATTGCAGTAAGAATGCCAGCACGTCCAATAAATAGTTCATCGGATCCCTGACGAAAAACATTCGGTTGCAAAAAGGCTTCAGCAACGTTTACTATCCAATTCAGCGCAGAATCCCTTCTTGCATCTCCAATTAACTATTTTAAATAGTCCAAGAAAAAGAAAATTGTATGCTATTCTAGTTAAACAAGATAAGCTGAACGACACAAGACTAAATTAAGCATTGTGTTGTTCATACTGACAACATAAAAATATGTATGAAATTATGTTTCACGACCTAATAATTCTTGGTCGCGCCTTAATCTCTTTGAAATTTTAACTCTACTGGCTTTCTCTACTGATACGACTTTTGTGTGTTCTCATGTTGTTTATTATCTCCTTCCCGTTCATTAATTTCATCTATTCTTTTATCTTTAGACGCTGTTTGTTGCAGAGAACTGATGTGTGCAATTATGTTTTAGGTGTTGCGCAACTAGTAACAAATTATTTCATTTAAAACCACGACGATAAACCAAAGACAGCATGAACGAAAAGTAAACTCTCGTGCACATTCCTTAACCAAATATTTAGCAGTTAAAAGGCGTAATACCGGCTCCTACTGATGAGTCGTCAGTAAGCACGAAACGATTGTGCACGAGATAATACTTTTAGTTCATGCTGTCTATCATTTATCCTTATGGTCAAAATTTAACTCTGATTTAAGTATGTAATCCAGATTTTAGCAACCAACCTTTTTTTTAAATTAAACAATAATTGATTAAGCGGGTGGTGGTTACTATTCTCTAAATCAAGTTTGCGAGCTTGAAGTAAACACCAAAACTACCGCCAGTCGCAACGCACTGACGCGTTTCGACCTTCCATGATGATCATCAGAGTACGACGGCAAACTGACTAGCGAGGATCAAACCGTATTGCATATATATAGAAAGCATATAAATACTGACAGCCGCATATCTAATTTTGCTTTCCATATATATGCAATGCTGTGTGATCCTCGCTAGTCAGGTTGCCGTCGTATTCTGCCAATGATCATGAAAGGTCAAAGCGCGTAAGTGCGTTGCGACTGACGGTAGTTTTGTTATGTTGTTCGACGACGGTTAAATACAATGGATTGGTGATTACTCAGCTTTTAAACTTGATTTAGAGAAAAACTTTATTTTTGTTATACCTCAAATTATTAAATTTATCAGTGTTCGTTTTTTCCTTTGAAACATCTGAAATATTTAATTTTATTTTCTGGTGTGGGCATGATAATAGATTAACAAATTATATCTCTGACAAAGTTTATAATAGGTGTAAATAATAGTATTAAGTATAGCTTCTTTAATACTTCAGTAGGGAAAACTAATAGCATAATAGCTTTCTTGTCACACACAGCATCGGATAAACAAATATTTTCACACATTTCAAACACTCAAGAGTAATTAAATGTACCGTGACTGATCAACGACACGTGTGTTAATCATAAGTAAAATTGTAGTCATAGATGGACTTTATAGTCATCTTTAAACCATGTATGCACAAATGCGAATACAGACCTGCAGAAACTAGCAGACAATAAAGCAGCAATAAATAAGGATAAAACATTTACGATAATTTTCTTGTCATTGGCTTTTTTCTTACTGTTTTATAAAACATTGCATAATATAAAGAATAAACTTTAAGTAAATTGCAATATAAATACAATTATTATAATCAAGGTTGCGGTCTTGATATAAACACCTGACCCATTAATTACTTACATACGTCAGTATAAACTAAGAAATTGTATAGTGTAGAAAAGGCAATTCATCCAGTAGACCGGTTTCGTCCTTATTGGGAACTCACCACCCGCGCAACCAATGTTCGTTTAATATAGATACATGTTTGAATACAATTGGAGATATATTCAATTGAATCAAGGTCTCTCGCGATAGGATCATGTCTATAATAAGACTAATTTATTGTCTGTCCACATTTGTGATTTGGAATTTGCAGCAATCAATTTCGATCGTCCTTCTGAACAGCCCGTACATCACCACAATTATATATATATATATATATATATATATATATGAGATGTGTGTGTGGATGTAACAGTGATGTTATCAGTAAAATATATTAATCTGTACGATCACGTTCATCTAAGTGAAACTACAGTGATCACATAATAGTTAATGATGTTTCACTAAATAGGCGTATATCATTTAAAAGTGTGTGTGTGTGTCTATAACTGTGAAGAATTCATGCAAATGTACAATCATCAAAGTGAAACCACATTGATTTTTATGAGATTAACTGTTACTAAACAGATATTTCAAAATTAATTCCAGATGGAAATTTGACAATACAGTCAATAACTTATGTATATATATATATATATATATAAGTGTATATATGTATATATATATATATATATATATATATATATACTAGTAACAGAAATGTATGTATTAATGAGTCATATATATATATATATATATATATATATATATATATATGTCATGCCTACGTGTTTATGTGTGTATGTATGTATGTATGCATTTATGTATGTATGTATGTATGTATTTATGTATGTATGTATGTATGTATGTATGTATGTAAGTATGTATGTATGTATGTATGTATGTATTTATGTATGTATGTATGTATGTATGTATGTATGTATGTAAGTATGTATGTATGTATGTATGTATTTATGTATGTATGTATGTATTTATGCATGAATGTATGTATGTATGTATGTATGTATGTATGTATGTATGTATGTATGTATGTATGTATGTATGTATGTATGTATGTATGTATGTATGTATGTATGTATGTATGTATGTATGTATGTATGTATGTATGTATGTATGTATGTATGTATGTATGTGTATGTATGTATGTATGTATGTATGTATGTATGTATGTATGTATGTATGTATGTATGTATGTATGTATGTATGTATGTATGTATGTATGTATATATGTATGTATGTATGTATATATGTATATATATATATATATATCCATGTATGTATGCATGTATTTATGTATTTATGTATGCACGTATGTATGTATTATGTATGTATTTATTATGTATGTATACATATATTTATAAATTTATTTATGTAATGCAGTTGATATACCAATTGGTGTCGTAGAAGCCAAAAAAGGGCCCGCAGAAAACGACAGATAAGATTCATTGAAGCAATATTTCAAATGGATATATAATGAATTATGCGCATAAAATTGTCATTCTTTTCCATTCTGGGACATGGCATCTATTTTTTCTCGAAGTTTTGACGGCAACAAACTTAACTGATATTAATCTAGAATGGAATGACTCAGTCTCACAGTTATCTTACATTTAAAAAGGACAATATCCGTCTTATTAATCTCGAAAGGAC
This sequence comes from Eudiplozoon nipponicum, assembly GCA_029291075.1. Classification (NCBI taxonomy): domain Eukaryota; kingdom Metazoa; phylum Platyhelminthes; class Monogenea; order Mazocraeidea; family Diplozoidae; genus Eudiplozoon; species Eudiplozoon nipponicum. Next base: position 84,695 of record JAQBSW010001789.1, read on the forward strand.
AGTGGAAAATAAAAAAAACTACGTAATTAAATTCAGTGTAAAAATAATAAACCTACATGAAAGTATATAGCCGCAGTAGTCCAAACACCAGGCAGACCAACAAGAAACCCAAGTTTGTCTTCGGCGCTGAGCCGTCGTTCAGCCGACATCAGTGTATCAATCTGTCGCAATCCGACTTCAATAAAACTGCCAGCTATCGACATGAGTTCACTTATATTAGCGTCAGACGATGATACTATCGCACGAGATGCATTTGTAACATGAAGAACAGCAAATGCAATTCCAGGATAACCCGTGTACAGGGCCCCATCGAATCCACGACTGTTCAGCAACGCATTCTTCAAAGTTAGATTGTAAAAAAGCAGGGCACTTTTTAAAAACGGCATTTCGCTCATCAATGTGATTCATTGACACAGAAACAAATATTTCAATAAATTATATAATGCTTCTTCCCTTCCAGAATACAAAATAGTACACACTTATGGAAAAACCATTAAATACTCAATATTATTTAACTGATTAAATGGACAGTTTATTTCATGAATAATGAATAAAATAGTAACTTTCGTTTACTTTTGAATGAAAACTTTTCTGATTTGAAGGTATATTTTTAGTTAATTAATAAAACCATTGGTTGCGCGAGAGGTGATAACAATTATTATAATCAAGGTTGCGATCTTGATATAAGGACGAAACCGGTCTACTGGATAAATTGCCTTTTCTACACTATATAAATCTTAGTTAATACTGACGTATGTAATTAATTAATGTGTCCGGTGCTTATATCAAGATCGCGTAACCAATGTTCGTTTAATTATATAAATGTTTATTTGAATAGCACTTCCTCATGTAGTGTGGTGACTGTTCAGTAATGACAGATTTGGGATGGGTAGTTGGAGCTTTGGGTCTAAATGGAAGCCATATGAGCTCCACCTAAAGGAAAAATAGACTAACCAAGTAAGATTAGTTTGTATCTAACGGAAAATTGTTTGTAGTGTAGTGTGCTTGAGGGTGGCTCAATGGTTAGAGCACAAGATTCCGAAGCAGACGTGCCCAGGTTCGAGCCCTGTCCGCGTCAAATTCTGGCTAGTACATGATGAGTTCCCAATAAGGAGGAAACCGGTCTACTGGATGAATTGCCTTTTCTACACTGTACAATTCTTAGTTTATACTGACATATGCAAGTAATTAATGGGTCAGGTGCTTATATCAAGATCGCAATCTTGATTATAATAATATTTTTAGTTGATTAAAGCAGTCACATGAGTGGTCGTAGATGTTTGCGTATTGACTTGAGTGTGTACGGCTGTGCGTCAATTAGTGGATAGGAGATCGTCTCGCTGAATAACTAAGTACTGGTTACTCTCCTACCGATGGATTGCGTTCTGACCCCAATTTCGCAATTTGGTTATTGCATGGACGAATGATTTCTACTCGTATATTTTCTGGCATGTCCCAATATTCATGAGTTTTTCTTTCACGTCGATAGTGATATGTAGGATGTAAATTACAGTAATAATCGCTTAACGAAATTTTCAATTTAAGATGCTGTAAATTAGAATAATGATGCTGTATGCGCAGATGCCTTCTAAATCAATTTGCTACCAATCGCGTTCAATGATTGCTGATGATGGCTCAACGGATGATCCGGTTTGTCTTGACACTGGAATAAAGTTGTAGACTTTGGAAATTCATAGCCAGTCGAGAATAATATTATGTTGGTAGAACATTTTAATAATTAGAATTCGCATTGGATATTTTATTTGAAGGCATGTATGTAAAATAACCATTCGGAGTTTCATTTCTGTATGAAAAATAAATTTGTCAAATTCCCAGTGTCCTATAACAAAATAAATTGTGAAACATCTGATAATACGGCATAGCTAGACCTCCTTTAGCCAATATTTAAATTAAATTTAGCGGATTATTCCGTTCATATTTCTGCGCATAAAACTTATTAATACAGGGTATATGCGTTCTGCAATGCGTTTAATTAAATACATAGATACATACACACATACACAAATGCATGAATACATACATACAAGCACACATATATATGCACATACATACATTCCTACATATAAACATAAATACATACATACAATCATATATATATGTATGTAAACATAAATACGTGAACGCATACATACATAAATAGCTTTTTTACTGCGGCTGACTCCTTTTGGAGGATAAGCCGGCTCCAATTTCCATGGAGTTTCTTGGATTTGGTGCAAGTGGTGTCCCTCACCACTCGGATACATAAATAGTCATATGGATACAAACCGATATTCATATATATATATATATTATATATTATATATATATATAAACACATACGTAAGTACATGCACATATACACATATAAAAATACATAAACACTCAAGTATACGTAGTGTTGCTTTTTTTTTTTTTTTTATATATATATATATGTATATATATATATATATATATATATATATATATATATATGCATACATACACATGATATATATATATGTACACACATTCATACGTACATTTGATTATATGTACACGTACATACCTATATACGCAAGTGCGCACATAGATACAAGCATAAATACATGCATATATATATACATAAATACATACATACATTAAAATATTTATAATTACATACTTACATACATGCAAACATAAATATACATGATAAAATACACACATATAAATATACGCACATGTATATTCATTTACACATATACATATATACACAAGAGCATACACAATTACATTTAATTATACATACACCCATACATACATGCATGCATTCATATATAAGTAAACACAACACGCATACATATATTCATACATACATTTACTAACATGCATGCATCAATACATATATACATATGTACGTGCGTACATAAATATACACGGGCATACATATAAGCATGCAAATATGCATCCATACATAAACAAATACATACATATATAAATATGTACATATACAAATACTTAAAAATATACAAACACACGTACATATATATATGCACACACGCGCACGCATATATGCACAAACACAAACACATGCATATATGTTCACGCATATACATACATATGTACGTATGTACATACATACACAAAAACATACGTACATAATACATACATAATTCCAAAAATGCATACATACATACGTGCATACATAAATATACAAACGATTATATAATTAAACGAACATTGGTTGCGCGGGCGATGATATACACACACTGATTAATACATACATACACATATATACACACGCATAAATACATACATACAAGCAAATATACATATATACAAGCATACATACATGAATACATGTACAAACATTCATACATCCAGACATGTATACATACATAAATTCACACATCCAGAAGACAACAGGTGATATATATATATATATAGCAGGAGAGCAGAGCATATATATGGCGCATAAAAAATAAAGGAAATTCGTTCCTGAGTAGTCTACGCCAACAAAGCATAGTACAGAAAATATCATAAGTGCACCCATTTACGTTTCTTTCAGTTATTGATAATACGGAGTGGCGTTATCAAGTGAAGGATAACGCAAATAACAGTAATCTTCCCCAAGATTGCTTGTCCAGTCCTGCTGCGATCCCAATTATCCACTATAATTTATTTAGTTGGCTGATGTGCTAGATTTATAATCGGCCCACTCATAGTGCCCTAGCGAAAGCAGGTGGCGTTCCTAAACTTGATATTATAAAGATGAAATTATTGAAACGATCTGCATATTACTAACCGACTCGTATATTTTTCTCTTAATTCATGCCTTCTCACCATAATCAGTCAATGTCTTAAACAAACTCTAGCTAATAAATCAGTAACAAAAAGCTGTCCGGACAGTAGTGGCTATAGCCGATAGTCAGCCATGCATAAGCTGCACCAAGTATGGCAGAAAATATATGCTTAATATTTAAGTTTGTGCTTAAAATGAATAGGGTGGATTCAGATTAGATGCAGAACTTACTAGATGAAGTATTAAGAAGGCTAAACCGTGTGGTAATGTCAGCAGAAGCCGATTAGTTCCGCGTAGACGCATTTTCTAACGACTGGCAGCTAAATGCGCAAAAATAATGAACGACAATAGGATAGGTGTGCATAACAGACTATATTCAGGTAGCACCCCTTTCAGACGAATAATAAAGCGTTGTGTTAAATAGCATTATTCAACTTTACTTAAAGGTAATGCGGTTGCATCCAGGATTTTCGTACTTTAAAGAACAAGGGGTAAGAATATCGTCCCCACTCGCTTTGGTGACAAAGCTGTGTCTCTAATGGCTACACTAGTCTCGTATGCTGTGATTCCGCGCGCGCGTTACATCTACGAGTAATTCGTAATCCAACATATTGTTGCAACAGTGGAATCCTGAATTTACTGCTAATCTATGCATTAACATGAATCTGGATGGCAAGAACATTTTGACTTTGGTTAATCAACACTTAGAAAATCGCTTAATACCAGCTTCCATCTGCCAATACCATCAAGGAAAAGAGACTAAGGCTTACACAGGCTTTCAGGAAATTTAGGGGGCCGCTATGGTATCGATATTAGTAAATTCACAGCGTTAGCTCGATGAAAGATATTCTCGCCGTTCCGCATTGCTGCATTTTGTCTGAAGCGGCATCTTATAACTACGCGTAAGCCTTACTGACATTATGATTAAATAAAGCTGCGAAAATGTATAACCATTCGGCAGGTATTATGACTTACCTTACAACAGGTTTTCAATATTTTAACGGCATGCTCAAAGTAAACTGTTGGAGACTGCAAGATAGTTGAACCAGAAGTATAATCTGGGAAACGATTTTCGAAGAAACGCATTTCGATGTTGAAAGATTAATCTGAAAACAATAGCAATGTAATAACATGGGCAAGTAAAATGTCTAATAATGCAGCTAATTAATCGTTGGTGAAGAAACGAATATTTTAAGAAAAACGGACGAGTTTTAAAAATACATCATATTAGAATGACTAATGTCAGATTACAAGATCATTAGTCAATGTAGACAGATCACGTACGACTACAAATTCGATTTAAGAAGTACCATTAAGGTTATAGAGAACTAAAATTATCGCACATACAAAAATGAAAATTAACGTATAAAGCCTTCTATACAAAAACAAGTTTCTCCAACTCGTCTATAAAAAGGTATGTGACGAGCACAGTCATAAATACCTAAGTTAATTAAGTTTGGTTACAACACTAGTAAATGGCCGTCAAAGACAAATGGAAGTCTATTTTGAATATGAATAAGGGACTTTGTTCCGATAACACAGTAGCGTCGATAGACAAGATCCACTGAAGTTGTACTGAAGCGCCCAGAATGACATAAATTAGCCAAAACTTGCAAAATCTAAATTTTATTTCAAGGAAAGGAATGGCCGTATCCCTATAACTTTAATAAAATAACAATAACGTTTCCGGTACAACCGTCTAGAAACCGCCAGTGATCAAAAGGTAAATTTCTATTGCCTCGGATTAAACAGCTTAAACAAGTTTGCAATCATTCATTGCACGCGATCAATAATTTTTATAAAGCGTTCAAACATGGTATGCTCACTAGTCCAGCTTTATTTCACCAGCTGCACATACTGACATATTTATAGTTTGCAATATCGTCCTCAGAACATTACGACAAACTGATCGATGAGAATCAAGTCACAAAGTGTACATCACGATTAAAATTTTAAATACTGCTCAAAACCAACTCTGTCTCACATACATTGCATTTGATGGAATTATCAGCTTAAAATATTTTTGTTGAACTTGCGTAAGACATAAAATAAACAAATCATAGTTTGCGCTCAATATTAGCGAAAAATACTGTGACCAGATATCTAACCAGTTACCTTTGGCGCGAAAGCCGCGCATTTCTGATTAGAACGAAATCGATACACTACATGAATGTGTTTTTTGAAATTTGATTGCGGAGTGCCAGCTTCATATTTTCCAATGCCGAGTTTTGCGTACGCGGGTAGTAGCTTTGCACTGACAGTTTCACAAAGATCCGATTGATCACAATTTCCAATTTCGTTTTGTCTTCGATCGGGCTGAGTTTGTATTTGTCCCAATGGAAATGCGGTGGTTCTATCACATCTTTGTTTACTGGCTACGTTTCGGAACTGAAATCCCCGTTCCATCTTCAGGCCCAATTGCCACATACATACACAGCACAATACCCACAATTTGAGATAGCTGAAATTATACTAAAATAAGAGGATTGATCTGCTATTACAAATAGTTGTATATATATATATATATATATATATATATATATATATATATATATATATATATATTTAGATTTAGCTGTTAGGTGAGGGCATTCATGTGCACTAGACATATGCATATATTGAGTTTAGTTACTGAGACAAATTCTATGTTTAAAACCAGTGGTGAGTCAAAAAATAAAATATAAATAGAACGGTTTCGGAACGAGGTTACCACATTTGCTTAAATCTGCTATTGTGAGTATTGTGCTGTGTATATATGTGGCAATTTGGCCTGAAGATGGAACGGGGATTTCTGTTCCGAAACAAACTCAGCCCGATCGAAGACAGAAAGAAAATGGAAATTGTGATCAATCGGATGTTTGTGAAACTGTCCGTGCAAAGCTACTACCCGTGTACGCAAAACATGGAATTGGAAAACATGAATGTGTTTGTCAGCCTATAAAGATAATCGAATCTTGTCATAAACCTTAAGTACGAATGACTTTCCCAGATTCATGGAAGGTCGAAACGCGTCAGTACGTGTAACTGACGACAGTTTTGCCATGTAGTGCGACTGGTTAAATACGATAATATTTGACTTTATATCAGGTTTGTTATTTTGTTTTTAAAAATTAATTAAAACACCTACGCAATCAATGATTGCTTGATCGTATAACTGATAAAAAAATGGCAAAATCTGTAAAAAAGTAATGAAGATGACTATATACAGATTGTGCAGCCGATACTTACAGTCCCACACAATATAAGTGAAATTACTAGGGATGATATCCGCGTATCTTATTTTTCTTTCCACGTTATGAAACCTAGTATATTCACATACAATATACAGGTGACGAAACAATGAAGCGCAAAAGAGTTAGGCTGCGTGCCGCTTTGGCTTTTACATACTTTTCAGCTGGCTTTATTATGATAAAATCCACCACCAAACATACTCTACCTAGTGTAAAAGATAAGATTCCTCTGCAGTCTGCATCTAGTTGGTCCTATGGATAATTCTATACAGGCAGGTGCAGTAGAGGATTGATTTCACGCTCGTATGCACGTATGCTTATAACTAAACACGTCATTTCCTGTAAAAATTCTTAATGGCAAAAAAAGCGCTTTACAGTTTTAATAAAATCTAGGTTTGTTGGTATGCTTTCCATTTGGAAGCTATTCCAATAAATCTGTGCAAGCAAAAACAATTTGTTCGTGGATTAGCGTTACAATGGGGCTTTGAGTGCCCCATGTAAAATTGCGCATAGATACGTTCCTTTTTTTCAACATTTCGGACTAACATGTATATCTTTATGTAATTTTAATATGTATAAGTAGCGAAGGCTACAAAAAGTTAATGTTCGTGACCGCATAGAAATTGTGCACCCGATATTTCCAGTCAAGTACAGTGTATGTGAGACTACCGGCGATGAGGGCAGCATATATAATTTTGCATTACATATATATGCATTGCAGTTTGATCCTCGATAGTCAGTTGGTTGTCGTACTCTGGCGACGATCACGGAATGTCGAAACGCGTCAGGACGTGTGATTGGCGGTAGATTTGCTGTTGTTCGACGACTGGTTAAATACAATGGGATTGGTGCCTACTTCAAGTTCGCAAAATTGATTCAAATAAATAATTATTATCACCACTTGCGCGATCAACGATTTTTTAATTGTATAACTAGAATCAAGTCACAAGTGTGTATAATAAATAAAAAATCAGACGTGTGGTCTCCACCATCTCTTAGTCTCAATAACATTGCACTTAACTTGAATGTCAGCTGCAAAAATTATTTGCTGAGTTTACATAAGATATAAAATATAAAAATCACAGTTTGCGCTCAATATTAGTGACAAATGCCGCGACCAGACACCTAACCCAGGAGCTTTTGGTATCGCGTCATTCAGTTTATTTACGTCGGTAAAGAAATTACGCGAGCTTTATAAAGAAGAAATCGGTATTATACATTAACTTATTTGCTACACCATATAATGTTAGGTTTACACCGATAATACACCAAAAAATATATTCGAATCTTGTCATCAACATTTACTAAAAATTAACTCTCCCACATGGCCCAGTATGTGTATTATTATGACGGATTGGGGCTGGTTAAACGCAACTTGTGGTCTTAAGCGATATTGACGAGAAACGTTTAAAAAGACTGATCCAAAAATTTGGTGAAATAGTCAAACTTGGATGTGACGCTTGAAAATGAGTTACATGACTGGATTAAATGCACCTGGTTCGATCCTATTCGCAGCCTTTCATGCAAGTGGACATTCGTTTGTATTGCATTTAATTATAAGCTAGACACTATGTTACTTTGCGAAAATGCATTGAACTAAAGTTTAACGACCGTATTTGATTATATACGTTTTCGGCATATACTAGGATTTCAGTTCTGATATCTCAAATAGGCCAGCTTCATTTTTTTGCAGACACATTTCATTTATAGCCATAATTGTCGTGGCTTGTGCGAAAACATCAAGATTTTTAAGACTGAAACAAATATTTTCAGTTTCCAATTCCCGCAACTCCAATTCTGTCAATGCCTGAGAATTAACAAAAGGGACAAAAACTGGTTTAGTGGCTGAAATACATTTTTTAACTTAAGCATTGTTTAATTTAAACAAAATATTATACAATGAAATCCTGCAACAAATATTTAGTTTAAATCCCTTCCACAGGTGGCATGATGTCCCGCTTATAATGAAAAATCGGAGATAGCTACTCGGTGCCCTCGGTAAGAAGCAATATATATATATATATATATATATATATATATATATATATATATATATATATATATATATATATATATATATATATATATATATCATTCGGAGACTCAGTATTAAGTGAACGTTTATTCGAGATATTCAAAATAAAATTTTCGCAGTATAAACAAAATGCTTACCTCAAGTAAGCCGGCCTCGTCCTTATTGCGCAGAATTATATTACCATATTTGCCACGACTAGGCAACATTTGAATCAGATTTGTAATACATCCACCGTGCCACCTATGCGACACAGTATCTGCAACTCTAAGTTATATATTAAGTTTTACTCTCCTCAGAATTTTCTTCAGTTGCAGCCTATTTGACATCGTTTTAGACTCAAAGTTCCAATTGATATTCCCGATCTGCTATCAAAGTATATGCATCACGCTTCCTGGGAAGTGATATTGAATTATTTTGTAATAGAAAATGCAATTCATTAACTGGACCTGTTTTTCCTGGTATCTTTTCTTCTTCGTAGAACCACATGATGCGTCCGGAGTCCCCCAATGCATTAATTATTAAATGTGTTACTTTTGAAGCTTTGCAAGTGCTTTATCTAAGCTTTGACAACGTACTGGTGCATCATCTACACACATAGGTTAGGACAGCTCATTAATCGCAAAAGCATAGAAACACATTAGCCCATTTTTTTATTTTGCCATTGCAAGAGAAAGTGTTACTAACAGTAGCATGATTAGTGAAAATCAAATTTTCACATTATTCGGGCAATTGCAGATGCATTGAAATCAGCATACGAAAAATGGTGCTGGTGCCATAAAAGGCTATAGTTTCTAATAATTCGCATAAATGATGTTGTGTAAAAACACTTTCCTCTCCGTGAATTTGTTTAACACGCTCAGCAAACTTTGTTTTGAAAATCTCGAATAAACGTTCATATAGAAATGAGCCTACAAATGATATTGTAGGTTGTATTTTACTAACACCTTAACTGACACTGATTTTATCAACTTACCTCAAGTGTATTTATTTAACCAACGTTTATTTTAATCGATATGGATATTCATTCTGCCCAAAAGTTTCTCGAAATAGGCTACACTATGATTCAACACTCTTGGATTTGCAGATCAATCGTAATGGAGTTTCAAAATTATAGATAACGATTAATTGACAAGCGTCGTCGAGAAAACGAGAAAGTTTTAAAAAGGCAAGATAAATAATTAGACGAACAAGTTTGCCTTGGAGATCATCATTAGGCATAAATGTCTATAAAACTGCGAGCCCCAGAGTTTTCCATATAACCAGTGACGAACATCAAGAGTGCGGCCTACCACATTCGTATGGTCATTGCAACCATTTCTTAGTTAGCAGCCTACCTTAGTTGGCCAACTACGCTTCATTAGTTCCTCACAAATTATTCAGGGGATAAGAATGACGACCACATTTTATGCAGCACAGATTAATTTGATGCCATGCTAGTTAAAGTGATAATGCCAACCATTTTCTGAATACGTATCACAATTCCAATTTTACACTAAATTTTGACGCATTTCTGTCCTTCTGACACGCTAATTCTTAAAACATTTAATCCGACGGGCGGTGAACAATTCTGATAGCTTTACGTTCTCTCATAAGACTGAACGTATTTTAACTTCATCCAATACAGCTTGAACAGTTATCTTGTAGCAACATATTGCTAAAGTCGTAGCTAATAATTGGTGTACTCTCGACATTTTGGAAGTAACTGGCGAGCTAGACCACATAAAATAGAGGCAACCATACAACCTTAGAATAATGACTAAAATAAATACGTCAGGTGTATGATAAGAAATCTAAGATGTTCTAACATTCAACGTTGCTTCCTGCTCATTAGCAATAAAGAGCCAATATTGATCCTCTTCCACAGAGCGGCTGGCAGCAAATGACCTGTCAAGCTCACGAACTTAAATGCAATTTCCTTAGTACCACCGCAGTTAGCACCTGTTGAAAAGCGTTAATGCTAGCAGTTTGAAATAAAGCGCTCTGGCTTAATTGTCCGGACACAGACGAACACATTTTACAGCTTTCCCTGCATAGCAATGCAAATTTTGTTTGTTACGCTATCGGTTACAGAAAGAAGGATCCTAGTATCAGTACAGGCTTCCCCCCGAGGCTAGCTGCAAATCGTTATCCGGTTTAGGTACAACAAAATTCGTGCGTGATATGGACGGCCAGCTGAAAATGGGTTATAAAAGCACAAGGACTGTGACCATATTCATTTATTAAACCAGTGATACACACATGACGCACTCTAACGATCAGAAAATATTGAACAAGCATCGCCTGCTTACTAGAATACGGTCGATCTAATCCGCATGAGTGTCTTTATGAATCAAGTGTCGATGCTGGAAGAATTCGTTCAACTCATCCAGATTAAAATGATAAACAACATTGAAGACAGGTGCGATTGCTACGATCAGTTTCGTGCAGGTTTAGTCTGCAAACAGTTACGGAACCCGTTGGGACTTTGCCTATTTCGGCACAGAATTCATAAAATATCACCAAAATTTCCAAACGTCTTTCGAGGCCGAAAGGTATACACATGTTCGCCTCACAAAAGACAAGGTTGCTCAAGCCTAATTTACCGAAATCCAACCAATAGTTTATAAAACATTAGTCAAATAAAGCTCGTGTCGCAACACATCGGTCATATTCGCGAGTGTAAGAAAGAAGAATGGCGTGTATTTATTTATTCCCGAATGATTAAAATTGTGTAGAACCTAAAGCAACTCAGGAATCCTGACGAAAATAATGGTAACACTGCGCTTGCGCAGTTTGCCAGTTATGAAGGGCCGACATGCTCGAGATAATAAATCTCTCTCGTTCAAAGAGCTCATCGAGGGCATCTTTAAGCCAACGAATGGTATATAAACCAAAATACACATTTATTTCTACTCATATCCTGTATAAATTTAAAATTCCATTTAAATGTCTGTAGCCACACCATATACCTATCTATGCATATATAAAACTACATGTAATCAATGAGGCGTGTTTATACGATTCACCTTGGAAACATAATATATCAGCAATAAGTACATTTATTTATTTATTATTTACTTTTTTATATCCATACATATATAAGTCTACATACTATATCTTATGCACATATAGATAATCATATAAGCAACCATGTAGGTTCTTCCAAAATCTTATATAATATATATATATATATATATATATATATATATATATATATATATATATATACGTGTATATATCATATATAATATGCATAATTTTTCATAATGGACGAGTTCGGGAGACGAACCAGAAAGCAATCCCTTCAATCTAGCAACTCATTCACTATGTTACGGACGCCATCCATTGCATGTAATTTGCCAGTATCTACCAACTTCTGTTTCTTGGTCAATCATTTCGTCATGATCTTTATACTGCATCGTTATCGCAATAAAATTCTAACTAGATATCGCAGATATATCATAAGAGAATAGATATAGCACCTCCTTAAATAAAAGATTCGCGCTTGATATGAACATTATCTCATTGTATTTAACCAATCGAACAACAAAGCAAAGCATAACACCTGTATGAACGCAGCTAGACAACATTTTTTGTAAGTAAAAATCGATATATTTACAGTATTATGTTGAATTATTAATAAATAAAACTATTACGCGTAATTAAAGTTTAAAACTCGAAGAACAATATATTTAATAATTTAATTTAAAATTTAAAAATAAAATAAAATAAAATAAAATACGTACTTATGGTATCGATTTTAAAATTTGTTTTGTAGAGCAACATGCGAGTTTATAGAGGATTTTGATTATGGTAAAAAAAGTCAATAAAAAGTCATTTCTCGTTGGCCAATGATTATTTTTGCTGAAAATTAATTTATTCATAGGTAATTTTAGCCAACATCTAAAGTTTATATATTAACTCGATAATAAAGCTTTGTGTTTCAACTTCAACCTGCGTTTTATTATGGACAAGTAGGCAGCAGTTGCTTTTGTAGGTAAACAAATTTAAACGGACTGTAAGGAGAAGTATGGTAAAGTATAATTGAATAAAACATGTGTTTCAACCGAAGTCACTGAACACTACAGTATCACCAGTAAAATTGGTATTGAACTAAAGAATTGGTTAAATTTGTTATTTGGTTAAATTTATGTTGTAGAATTTATCAAATTAAATTCGTCAATTAGACCAGTTTATCCTTATTGAAACAAAAAATACAAAAATTTTCGGCACACTCATGTGAAATATGGAGCATAGCTACATTATTGCAACTCGTTCTTTACTCTTCCAAAGCCGGGAATCACATTCAAATTTCAGACATATACCAAATGATTTTTTATTTGTCTTCTTTCAGGTGGATATCATTCGGCACCGTTTTCAATATGCAGTGTAAATTAGGAATCCTCGATTTGGCGTTATGGATTAGGCATCATGTCACTAGAAGTGATATTCAATTAAGGTATTATAGGAGGGTTTGATGATAGGTGTAGTGTCAGTATAAACTAACCAATCTATTATACAGCAAATGCAATTCAACAAGAATATCGGAATCGTCGTTATTTGGCACACAACAAGCCTTTTTGGTCAGTTTCACTGCAGCTGGATTCTATTCGACATAGCTTTTAATCTAATATTCCAATTACGCATCCTCGATTTAACATTATAGAACAAGCACAATGTCATTTGGTGAAGTGGTATTCAATTAAATTATTACGCCAGGATTTGATTAAAGGTATGTTGTCAGTATGAATTAAACACGACATAATTTAGCAAACTCAATTAATAAAGTAGATAAGTTTCGACATTACTGGGTATTTAGACGGGCAACGGCCGAGAATTGATTGTACCTTGGTTCGAATCCCAGTAGGAGATATACTCTAAGGTGCTTGATAAGTGTCAAAAAGGGCGAAACAGGTCTAATTGATGAACTAAATTTGCTATATTAAGCTATTTGTAATTTGTACTGGCAGTGACACATATTTAATTCCTGTGTTTCTACTCTATTTATATATATATATATATATATATATATATATATATATATATATATATATAATCATGACTAAAAGCACGTGCATACACATGCAAACTACTATACTTAAATATATACAGATATACATCATTAAAAATCCATAAATACATGTACACAGGCGCATTTACTAGCCTTACCGCATACTTGTACACATCATCTTCATTAAAATAGCCGTTTTCATTTCTAATACTTTTATTTTAAAAGTATTGTCTTAAATTAGATGGTCTTACACCTAATACCGACAATCACTACCTGCCAGGAATATCTGGTTTTGAGACAATACAAACCGGCATTGCACCTTGACTGCAGCATAACTAAAGTTCGTTAAATACAAGCCAGGAGCTAGACTTTGATTGTCTGAGGCTATAGGAGATGCTCGCTATAAAGTTTGTAAAAAAAGCAATCCCCAATTCACTCACGTCTGTAAAAAAAATTTTATTTAGCAATATGAAATGTTAAAATGAAATAAAAACAGTTAAAAAACACGACAGCCTTATAAAATGATTACACTTTTTATATAAATTGTAAGGCAAAACAAGATCGAAATATGTAAACATAGAGAGAGTGTGAAATAAAGGAACCCCATTGCGTCACCTCCAGTTTAAGCTGAATGCCCGAACATGCTTTTACTGCTTGTATAAATCCGGCTGTAATTTGTTGTAACTTAAACGCCTGTTTTAAATCAAATGGTGAATACACGTCTGCAATTGCACAACACATCGTCGAAACATCACACGTATGTTCTCCAGACGTAGCATTTAAATTAATTACTAAATGCAATAACAAAAGGGAACTAGCCACATACGAAGCCTTATAAATAAATTTATTCAAGCAAAAAAATCATGTTCGGTCATTGAGCTTAAACTGGAGATGACGCACACAATTGATTGGTTTCCTTTTTTCACACTCTCTCTGTGTTTACAGATCATGCTTTGCTGCCAGCGTTTAGACGTCTTTAAAAATCGAGACATTCACTAATTCTGGTTAGGGTAAGCTGAGTCGTAGAAAGAAATACTTAAGAGCGCAATTTACGAGCCGCTTAAATATATACGGTAATTCTATGATGTTACATTATCACAGAACTTTGTGTCGGAACGCCGATTTCGGTGGCTAAGACACAATGGCGGAACGCCATTAATACAATCTGCTAACAAAACCAACAAATAAGCTCCGATGAAGCCACAAGGTGGAAATGCTTATCATCTCTAAACTCGATACCACTACATAAAATATCCCTATCATTTTCCCGTTAGATAACAAACGATTCGGTCACATATATCTCCCCCCTTACATTTTTGCCTCAAAGTATACTGGTGCTTTACTATAATATAACTATAAAATGTATAGTTATAATTAAGAAGTAAAACACACTAGATCACCCATTCACAGAGATGAGACTATGATCGTCGGTTCAATCGGTCACTAAAAAGTATAACAGCACAGAGACGACACCATGCTTATCCAATGATTCATGAAATTAGAAAGCAAGTAATCAATTAGGATAGAAAATAGTACTACAGATTCCTATAATAGTAGATGCTCATACCTAACACGAAATACCGTAGAACACCCAACTTTATCAAAGAAAATTAACTCACCAGCAGACAAATTTAGTCAACACATTCAGTACAACATTTTGACTTTGATAAAACAGAACAATTCGCTGATGTGCATTTTATTAACAGCAAAAAAACAAATAAACGCCATCTAGACGAACACATTAGAGTCAAATGTTAAAATCGCAACGTTTAAAGCAATTTCGGACTTCCTTATGATCAACAGAACAAACCACACTACCGATGTGATTATCTATTAAATAATGCGTACCGACCAAGCAAAAACAAAAGGATAGGCAAAAGTCAACGTGAACAAAGTTTATAATATCATGTACATATGTGTTTTAAGATTTCAGATCAATAAACGGAAATTTGAACTACGTCTCAAATCATCCATATATTTCATCAATAAACGTGAAACAGTTTGGCCGTGCAACATTTATTTACTAATTATATAGATTATTTTGGGCGTAGTACCAATCCTACTGATGGGTCGCTGTCAAGCACGAAAAACTATACCTTTTGATCATGCTGACTTTGGTATAGCATTCTCACTCTAACTTGATAAGAGAAACATAGCATAAGAATAACTGCACAGATACAAGTTCTCCGCAACCAAGAAGAGAAAAAATAAATAATCAATTGATGAAGATTGACATACATACAGTATATGTCAAAAGTTCTTACAACCTTAATATAGCGTGTACTTCGCATCGCCATTTATGTAGCTGACAAAATTTGGTAAAAACTACAGCTGAACGTATATCGATGAAAAGTGTAATAACGATAAGGAACGAAAAATAAAAAAATAGCTAACTGAAAATGATCACTAACAATAAAATAAAATTATGAGCAAATATGTAGCACGAAGTTTTTTCTGCACAAACAGCAAAAACAAATAGTGTTCGTGCATAATGTTGTAATAGCTTTTTATTGAAATTAATTTGATACTTTACACACGCCGATAGAAAAACATTTGTTTCCGAAGGAACAGCTCATATTACATAATAATCAATAAACTTCATTTTGATTGTACAGCTATCAATCCGATTAGGTGGCTTAATCAAAAAAATATTTTAACCGATGCAAACAAAAGAAATCCTACGAAACTTATGCAATCCGATCATTATAGTAATCAGAAATTTTATAAAAACCAACCATATATATATATATATATATATAGTTCACAAGCCAAAATTTGCATAGTTGAACAAATGCAATCCATCATCTAGAACATGTTTTGCTTTAAATCAAGTTTGCGAGTTGAAGTAAACACCAACCCCATTGTCGAACAACATAACATAACTACCGCCAGTCGCAACGCGCTGGCGACTGGTTAAATACAATGGAGTTGGTGTTTACATAAAGCTCGCAAACTTTATTTAAAGAATTGTTACTACCACCCGCGCAGTCAATTATTATTTAACGTTTTACTTCATTTGGAGAATCTTTAAAAGAATTCAAGCTTGTTGTGTGCCGGCATCGAACGCACAACAATTCGGCATCGAGCAATGTAAATCGATAACAACGACACTGGACTCGCGCACAAGCCCCAACTTAAACTATTCTACCAAATTCTCTTATCAGTCAAAAAAATTAAATAGCATTGCGGAATTTAATAACAAACACGAGAAAACATATGTATGTTAAAATAAGAAAAATGTATTGATTGTTCAATTATAGTTGATAAAAAAGCGACTGACAGCAATTCCCAATTTGTTGCATTTTATCGTATGTTCTTCTGAGGTATTTCACATCCAATTAACCAAAAGAAAGATGGCAGAGACTGAAGAAGAAACTAGCTGAGGCGGCGATACGAACACTTTCTTCCAGAAATCTTTCAAATTTATTTGGCAATATTGTCCACTCATACCAGGACAGTTTTATGCTCAGTTGAAGCTTCGCCATCATTTGAATTATTTAAAACTCGCTCTACAAGACTTTTAGCTTGTCTTTGACGATATGCCCAATAGGTTGTGCGAACACGATCCACCTCGAATTGTAAACGTTGAGATAACTCGACGACCTCATTTAGCGCTTCCGAGATACTAAAACACATTTTTCAAATATATTTAGAAAAATAAAGCTAACTGTACGCTATGTAACGAGAACACATGAGCATGATAACAGTACGATTTTAGCGCACAAAAAAATAAACAATACAAACTTTCTGGACACGACATTAGAACATCAGTTGTCAGCATTTCTAGAACAACCAGAAGCAATGACTTTCAGTGTGCATTCCTTAGGTGCACTGATTTTTGCTTTTTAATTTATCATGCCTCAGTTACATACGACATACATTGAAAATACGAAAATTATTTATTAAATACTTTTAATAAACATCTGAAAAATATTTTACTAAGAGTAAAAATAATTACTTTTATCAATGTTCCGGTTTAATAAAAACACCTGAGCAAAATATTTACATACGTTTGACAGTAGAAACTAAGTGTTGTACAGTGTAGAAAATGCAATTCAGCCAGTAGACAGGTTTCGTCCTTATTGGGAACTCATCACTTTCTGTCCAGTATTTTCGCAGACAGGGCTCGAATCCTGGAACGTCTGCTTCGGAATCTGTTACTCTAACCACTGGGTCACCCTGCTGCATACTAAGCACAGTTCAAATTTATGTTTTTTTTATTAACCTTTCCTTTAGGAGGAGTCCATATGGAATCTCTTTAGACCTAAAGATGTCAAGAATATTTGATTTCAGAACAACCAATATTGTAAGGAAGAATTAGCCAAGTAGATCTACTGGAACTGCTTTAACAAAATATTCATGGATCCTCGCCCACCCAGAGGAATCTTAGTTGGTTACAGTATGTAAAGCCAAGAGCTTCCAGCCAGAAATTAGGCAATTTAACTGGGTTACTTGAGCTATCGTAAAGGCCTTTTAATTTTCTCTCACAAATTGAAGGCGACCTGTTTTCGCCGATACTATGTAAGCATAGTAGTCATTGATCATCTTCTTTCTTACATTCCATGAATTTCGAGTATTTTAGTACTGCGAGTAATATTAATCAACAGCAAAACCACTAAAACATAATAATTAATGCTTTTTATGAAAGGCACAGGTATATCATTAACATATCCACATTCTGACCAAAAAGTGTTTGTTCTTAATTCTTATTGTCATTGGAAAATTTTCGATACTTTTCCCATTTCTCCGACAACAGCACATCCCACAACTTAAACCCTAATTAATAAAGCAAATGAAAAATTTCGTTTACACCACTCCATTTCCATTTAACTGAGCAACCTCTTACAAAGTTCGTACATTTCACTAGACGGATGCGCATCGAGTATGTGTCATTGTGTACGACAGCTAAGAATTTAGATGCATACAATTTCAAACACAACATAATGAGATTGGTGTCTAATTCAAGCTCGCAAACTTTAACAAACGAATTGTTGCAACCACCCACACAATCAATGAGTTTTTTTACTGTATGACATATGTGCATGTAGCGACAGCCACTAAAAGTCGATGTTGTGACTGCATATAATTTGTGCAGTCAATTATAGTGTATACGAGACGACAATGGATTTCCGTCGTAAAGTCCATCCCCTCCTCAACGTGGTACGACGGTGTCAACCATGTATCGATGGCCGATCGTACATGGGCTAACGGGGCTATGGCGGTGGCGTCACCAGGGCGTGGTGGATTTCCGACCGGCAATCAGATCTCCTATAAAATACCACAAGAGCCCGACGACGGCACCATGACTCGGCTTGTGTTCCCCGCCACAAAAGGGTTCAACAGCCACAGGATTACATGGACTTCTGGACAGTACCCCGTACTTCCGAATGGCGAATGAGCTCTCAACAGCCACCGGCAACCATGCAACTTACTGCTGCCTTGCAGACTGCGCTTGGATGTGCAAAGGCTAGAGGTGCGTCCCCGATCAAAAAGCCGAGTGGTGAGGGGACACCACTTGTACCAAATTCCCAAGAAACTCCATGAAATTGGAGCCGGCTTATCCTCCAAAAGGAGTCAGCCGCAGTAAAAATATGCATTGCAGTTTGACCCTCGATAATTAGTTTGCCGCCGTGCTCTGATGATGATTATGGAAGATCGAAACGCGTCAGTATGTGTGACTGAGTGTAGTATTTCTGTTGCGCATCGTCTTGGATACAATGGACTGGTGATGTTTGCTCGCTCGTAAACTTGATTTAAAGAACTGTTATCGCCACACACACACACACACGCAATCAATGATTGTTTAAGTAGAAAATTTATAAAGCCCCAACTATTCTCATCTTCATCCAATAAAAGTTATCCTTTGTTGGAGCTAATTATCTTTTTCCAATTAATGCAATCGTCTTTACCTACTATGTAGTGGTGTGTTCTAAGTGAAGCCTGGTGGTGTTTCAACCGTTCTTTAATTCATAATATTTTTCATTGATTTAATGTCGACAGATTCCCTATTCGATCTCGTCATTATGTTACGACCATATATCGTTATGCGTCTACAGATAAGATTTAGTAAATATCTATAATTGCATAAAATTCCCTGTTCTCCTTTTCTTACCCTTATTGTGAGTATGGTTTCATCCACATACATTAAATTACAGTCTTTGTATGGGATTTCATACACTTCTGTTTTATACAAAAGTTCATTTTTTTCTTTTTTGACTAGGGTGTCTACTGTCCAGGGCAAGGGACTGCCTTAAAACGGTTCCTCTAATATATACCAATGATGTTAATTTTACCTATCAACTTAGTTTGGAGCCTGATAATCCTCCTTCGTTTTATCAGATCTTATGCACTTCGTCTAATGATTAAATTTATTACCCACATTCATCATTGTTGCGTCTAATAACTTCGGTGGGTAGCCATTAACACCAAATATTCATAGCAGTCTGCTTAAATTTCATACCTTCCAATCATGGAGAGATTCCGATTTTCATCTGATACGGGTGATTGACAACAGAAAATGGAAATTCATCCGATAACACCATTTCAATCGTAGCTTAGAGTTCTCTTATTTTATTAAACAAGTTTAAGAGATTAACCATATCTTCAAAACCAGCATTCAAGATAACCAATATGGCATCCAACAACCGTATGAACTATTTATAACACAAATTTCCCCATTTGGACAACTATAATTTGTTTATAGAACTGTTTATTAAATGTAAAATAAGTAGAGGATATACATACGCTTATATCCAAAATGCTCTAAATCACCGTTTTACTTTCTTATAATATTAACGGAAGCTTAAACAGAAAACGTCGGAACATATCTACGACTCCAGCTACCGGTATATCTGAGCATATAACATCTTCATCTAGAACACATTTATCAACAAATTCAACCAATAGATAAAAATTCACCAATATATGACTTTCAAAGTATGGGTATTTTCTTACCCCATGACATCGGATCTTAGAATTTTTCTATGTAGTTGGATTTTAACAATAATTCTTAGTCAGTTACCAGGTTTATGCATCTTAACAAACCATACACTCAGTGCAACTATATATCTATATATATATATATATATATATATATATATATATATATATATATATATATATATATATATATATATATGTGTGTTATATATAAGCAGTTACCATGTACCGGATCAATTCCACACTAACAATCTTCTTCATTAGTTTGAATGTGGTTTGTGTGATGAGCTGTAAACTTAATAAAAACCAAAAAGTGGTTCCTAAAATATTACAATGAAAACAAGAACTAGGAATAATCACTCGTTATAATTAAACGAAAATTGGTTGTTGGAGCGGTGGTAACAATTACTTGTTAATCAAAGTTTCGAATTTTCTATCAACACCTGGCCCATTGTGTACATACATTTGTCAGTATAATATAATATACAATACTAAATTTATACAGAAAAAGGGTATGTACATAATGAGCCAGTTCCCAATAAGGACGAAACCTGTCCACTGGATGAATTGTCTTTTCTACTCTATACAATTCTTAGTTTATACTGGCATATGTAAGTAATTAATGGGTCAGGTGTTTATATCAAGACCGCAACCTTGATTAAAATAATAATGAGCCAGTTTTTCATATCAATGTCGCAACCTTGATTAAAAAGTAAACCACTTTTCAGACAGAACAATGATCAGGCAAATATGCCAAAATTTTACTCGGACAAGCGTATTTCATTTACACAATGTTTAAGTATAATATATTGTCTTCAACACCGTGAAGCAGTACAATAAATATAAGCGTTAAATACAACGTTGTATAGCAAATAGTGAACATGACTTTTACAAAACTTAGTTTAAAAATGTTCTCAAATTTTAGGTTCTCTTTTATTTGAATGCCTTTGATGTATCATTTAAGCATGATTTTTATTTTAAAATATGGAAATACTGATTCGTGATTTGTATAAACGTAAATTTGAATTAATAAGAAATAAAACGAGGGTGAAGTCCGTGCTCATCATCATCATCATCATCATCATCATCATCATCATCATCATCATCATCATCATCATCATCATGTCCAGCCACACAAATGTCAAAAGTGACTAATGTTTCACTGCCATATAACAATAAGGAGTGAAAAATGTATATAAATGAATTTAGACAAATTATTAGTGAGATTTACGATAGACAGAGAGGCAGAGTTGATGATTTTAGACGCTTACAAGCATTTATTTAAATTTCACACGTTTTGTTAGTTTGTACTTGGGGTGGGAGATGAAATGTGGACCGAAGGCGAAAACTGAAAAAGGTTTCCGATAAAAAGAAGAACTGGGAGTAAGCAATGCTTAATCACCTTCGTAAAGTCCATCCCCTCCTCAACGTGGTACGACGGTGTCAACCATGTCTCGATGGCCGATCGTACATGGGCTAACGGGGCTATGGCGGTGGTGTCACCAGGGCGTGGTGGATTTCCGACCGGCAATCGGATCTCCTATAAAATACCACATGAGCCCGACGACGGCACTATGACTGGCGTGTGTTCCCCGCCACAAAAGGGTTCAACAGCCACAGGATTACATGGACTTCCTGGACAGTACCCTGTACTTCCGAATGGCGAATGAGCTCTCAACAGCCACCGGCAACCATGCAACTTACTGCTGCCTTGCAGACTGCGCTTGGATGTGCAAAGGCTAGAGGTGCGTCCTCGATCAAAAAGCCGAGTGGTGAGGGGACACCACGTGTACCAAATTCCCAAGAAACTCCATGAAATTGGAGCCGGCTTTTCCTCCAAAAGGAGTCAGCCGCAGTAAAGTCAAAAAGTAAAGTAATGCTTAATCAGAATAAGATTCAAATGATTAAGCAATGTCTAGCATCAGAAAAATTCATTTCCTTTGAATAACATTTAGGTATGACATTGCTGTATCAAAGCAAAACAGATATATCATGTTAGTACCGGCAATATTCAAGAGGTAAATGTTATTAAAAATGTCTAGGAGCTGAACTTAATGTCATAAAATTAAATTTGTATGTCGTATATGCATCACAACCTATTTATAAATTTTATTTTTTGTTCACGCTCCTGTAGATATGCACCCGATATGCTAGAAAGCGCAATGAAATGACACGCTTGTTATTCCTCATCGACCAGTAGATCGTCCATTATAGTTGCATCCCAGATCCTTATCGTGTAGACTTTATAGCCTAACTAAAATACAACCGAGTTTTTACTCTTCAACATATACACACTTATTTTATCCTTGATGTAGTATTATATTAAGTTAAACAAACAGAATTACAAATGTTCACTTAAACCACAATACATCAATTAAAGGCGTCATGGATAACAAACCTTATGGAATCCTCTTTCTCTTCAACTTTTAACACCAAACTATCAAAAAGAACCTCAAAATAGAAGCTAAGTGCTGCCGGGCTTTCATCGGTTTCCGGTTGACTTTTCATCAGTTCTTCGACGAAACACCGCATCCTTATCAGGGCATCTAATGTTGGAGGTAACTGCTGCAAAATGACGCCGCCAGTGTTCTTCAACTGCTGGTCAGAGGATTCTTTATTATTAGCATTGCTAATGACCTGAGACAGTGGTGTCAACAGACCGTACAAATAGTTCCACGAGCTTTCGTTTGAAACAGCCAACTTTATCCGGTCCTTTGTGAAGTTAACCTCCTATAAGTTAACGAGAATCGATGCAGTTAGTGCGATAGAATATTGTCAGAATAATGTACATGTAAAATCATAACAAATTGAAAATAGTAATAGGAAAATTTGAGCATTCAAAAATTAACGTTAAAATTTTCTTTCATTGCCTAGCTGCGCTCATCACGCCACACAGTAATCTGACGAAAATGAAAGCTTTAATAACTTTTCTAAATTTTTCACATTAATTTGTGTGTATGTGTTGCTCACTGATGACAAAACGTTACTCAACTTCTCAGGTAGACTTGATATATGAAATAAGCTCTAAAAGAAACATGTTGCACGAGGAATAGATTATTTACCTTTCCCCAAGTTGTGATCCGAGATGTTTTCATCTGCTGTCTACCTGATTTTCCCGGATATGGTGGTCTTTTTTCAATTGAAAGCACATCACACAAACAGTTTGACACTCAATATGTCATATTGATTGTCAAATTGTTTGTGTGATGTGCTTCCCATTGAAAAAGACTTCCGAAAACGGAAGTCGAAATATATGGAATAATCAGGTAGACAATGAATGCAAACACATTGTATCGCAACACAAGGAAAGGGTAATTGATATATGAAATCCTTAATCATGTATCCAATCCTATTCACTCATAAATTAAAATCATGTTTCAAGTTCCACTGATGCAAACTATACTAATGCTGTTATGCCGAATAACCATGTCGTGGTACTTACACTTGTGTTGGATACACCCCAGTCCTAGTAGTATATATATATATATATATATATATATATATATATATATATATATAATGAGAAAGAGAAACACTTTTAATAACGAAGTGAATAATAGCGGTTATTTCGAGAATACTCAACAAAAGATTACAATCTTTCATTAGTATGGATCCTTGGTTTTTATTTCATTAAGCAGGTGAGGACTAGTCTGACTTTCAACTTTACTTCGATTACTTGCCGGTGATTTATTACGGGTTGATTTGTGAGTGCATTTGAGTTTTTTGAGTGTGTCTGTGCGCGTGTAGTAGTTGTAATACAGAGTGACGTTTGAAATCTGGTTATTCTAGTATTCATGGATTGATATTTGATCAAATGTTCGCTTAGTTGGCAATTACATGTAATAATGTTTTCTTCCGTATGTTGTTTTTTGCTTCGAATTCATTTTTCCCTTTGGTAATAGCGCAGGTTGTTCGAATTGCAGTGTTGATCGCTCATATTTTTATGCAATTTCTGTCACATTTACCGATGGTAGCGATACCATTTAAGTAACTATGTTTCTTCAATATGTTTCTAATCAGATCGAATCTTTGATTGAGGTTTGTATAGTTGGTCGTCGGACTTTCATTTAACCTAGTAAATTGTTGTTGGGCTGTGTGATTCCTGGTCAGTTGATTAAAATATCATGTTGGTGAAACTTTTGTATTTTCACGCCGGGTGCTAGTTTTATCAAATAGAGCTTCGTTTAGCCCATAGCACTGGCCTCAAAAAACATTCGATCGAATTGGCAACAAATTTTTTTAAATCAGCTGCGCAAACAGGATCACTACCATTGTCAACAGTTGCAGAAATTGCACAATAATATAAACAATTAGCACTGCAATCCGCACACCCTGTGTTATTACCAAAGGGACAAAGCGAGACACGAACAAAGAGAAATTAAAGACAGAATACGGGATAACATTCGTATACGTAACAGCTAACAAAGAAAACACTTCGCCAAAACTCAATCTATCAATACAAGAATGGCCACATGTTAGTGGCTGCATAGAAATTGTGCAGCCGAAATTTCCAGTCAGGTATAATGTATGCGAGACTATTAGGAGTGAGAGGTCGCATATCTAAATTTGATTTCCATATATATTCAATGCGGTTTGATCCTCGCTAGTCAGTTTGCCGTCTTACTCTGATGCTGATCATGAAAGGTCAAAACGCGTCAGTGCGTTGGGGCTTGCGGTAGTTTTGTTATGTTGTTCCACGACTGGTTAAATACAATGGGATTGGTGTTTACTTCAAGCTCGCAAACTTGATTTAAAGAATTCCTACCACCACCAGCACAAAAATTGAATGATTAATTATTTATCATACCAACAATCAATGCATCCGCAACTTAGAGGTACAGACTGGCTAAAACGTAAGTAAATGATCATTGGTTGTGCGGAAGGTGAAAAAAAATTACTTAAACCAAGTTTGTGATTTTAATGTAAACAATATTCCCATTGTAAATATAATTTTGACGGTAAATTCTAAGCATTATTTAATTAAGAAAAGGTCATTTATCCAGTAAACCAATTTCGTTCTTAATAGGAACTCTTCAAGACAGGAACTGGATTGAGGTCAAAATTGATAATGAACGCTCGCTACTTAGTAATAAGAGAAGTCACTTTCATCAGCCCACGCTCGCGCTCCAGCCGTTGTTGTAAGATTCCCAATTAGTTTTCCTCCCCGGTCTAATTTTCATCGCACTGAATCTCTCTATACAATCCTCAGTAACTGCAGGTCACTCATACGAAAGATCAACCAGCTACGATCATTTCTATCTTCAAACGAGCTAGACATGTGATTTCTTGTCGAAACATGGCTATCCCTTACCATATATAGTGATCCTCTATTAATTTCGAAGCGACAGAGCTGTTGGCCGAGGGGTTGGTTAGCTGCATACGTTCGCTACTCTCTCATTCCTAAGCGCATGACTACCTCTAATCTTGATCAAAGTCAAGTATTATTTTGTATTCCCTACCTACCTACCAATGGAGATCAAACAAAAATTCAGACATTTATCTGACTTAGAAGAGTTTAGCCGACCCTGTGATGCCATTGCTTGGAGAGAATTAATGATCCCCGACAACTTATCTCCTTGCTTTTCGTAGGTCCAAGACATCCTATCTTGCCACTTAGCCCCCGCTATCTCCATCCAGCTCATATGGGCATCAAACAAGTTAAGCACTCTTTAAGGCGCGCGACACATTAGTCAAGACTACGCACCATGTTACAAGCCCGTATTCTCGCATTCCACCGTATTGACGATCACATAAAACAAATGACCATCAAGCAAGCGCTCTGCGTTGAAAATGATCAGAAACCAACTGAACCACAAGCCAAAATAATAAACAATATCTTCTCGAGCTCGAATGAAACTAGCTTCGCAGACGATTATCTGAGCTAGCTTTTAAATTGCCACCACATATACACTTCATCTACTGAGATTATCAATGACGGAGACACTGAGTTTGCATTAGTCACATATATCATCGGCTATGATCTGTCAAGCAATCAAAAGCATTAAACCTAAACACAAATGTGATCAATACGGTGTCTCAGTTACCATGATTGGTATCCTAAGTTGGAACCACCTAACTCTTTGCTGAAGCCCTCGAAAGATGTTTCGAAATTACCAATCTTCCACCAGAGTGGCCTAATCCAACTAACTCCCCTATACCAAAAAGCGTAGCTTCGTCGATCTCATTCAAGGACTTCCGTTAAATCACTATTTTTCCAGCGTTCACTAAACTTTGGACAGGATCATGCATAATGCAACCTAATCTTCAATTGAGTCGAGTTTTTCTCTTCTTGGTGATCACCACGGCTTTCTCAATGAAATCTCTTCTTCCACCAATTTAACTAGCGTCCTTAACAGCCGTTATTCTACCATTTCCAAAAGACATGAAAGCACTGTCCTTTTCCAAGATACCTCTAATGCATTCGATTTAGTCTCTTTCTGGATGATCGAATCTGCTATATTATGTATTATCGTATGCGGTAGTGTTTTCAAGCTTATCAGTTTCTATTTCCGAAACGAATCAACGAGTACGCAATAGGCATTCTAGATTAGCTTCTACCCATCCTGGAGTTCCTCAGAGCTCAGAACTTGTTCGTATACTTTCAACCCAGCACTAGACAAATTCAGGTTGCGAATAACCAATTAAAGATTTCTAAATATTCAGATGATATTATGGTAGAATACAGTAATCAAGCCACTCCCAGCTCTTCCGAATCTAAAATCGCGCAGCTTCTGCCTTTGCTGCAATCTTACATCAGCTCGTATTAAACTCAATCAAGATAAAACTCGCGTAATGAAACCTAGTGCCGATCCTATCCCGCCTTTTCAGACTGAAAACTGCTCTCTAGATATTAATATTATTGACATCTCACCATCTAAATCACTGGATTTCTCCCTACATCTTAACCAAGTCACGTCAAGTCTTTAAATGGGCCTGCTTGATCTGCTTTAAGACTTAAAACCATATTCTGAGACACACTTTATTCAAAGCCTACATTCTACCCCCAAATGTTATGCCAATTAATCTCAATGCCTGCTCATCTTGGCTTCCTCCAATGCCGTTGAGTAGATTGTTTCTCGATTTCTTAAGCAGGTTTTTCCTTAAAGTTAGAATTATCGAGAGCGCCTCATCTTTACCAGTCTCCTACTTCTATGGTTCAGTCGACACGAGTTATTTCCTTCGTTCATAAAGAATCAATTTTACTTTCGCTGTCGAATTTCACTCACCCTTACACCAAGTGCAACTGAAATTTTTCGATACAACCCAACTAAACCCCCCAATATCTTTAGCAAAATCTACCTCTTTTCTATAGCAACAAGTATTTTAAACGCACTACACGCTGAGACAACACCTAACTCAGCATGAGTTTAAGACGAAAGTAAAAATGCATTTCTTGAACAAATTCTTAAACAAGAAAACTGACTTGAAGTAAAACTTTATCTTTTCGTAAACATAATATCCTCTAGCATCTTTAAGAATATCTACCTTTATTCCATAGCCACAAGTATTTTAAACACACTAAATACTGAGACAATACCTACCTCGGCATTAGTTTACGAAGGCAGCAAAAAGAAGTTTCTTTAACAAATTCTTAAGCAAGAAAACTGACTGGAAGTGAAACTTGTTCTTTTCGTAAACGTAATACACACTATTATCAATATATTTATGGATCCTTCAAAAGCTTTTCGATAAGTTAAGTTTTATTTCGTTTGGACTCCAGCTTATGCGCAATGCTAGTGGATTAAGATACCAACAGCCATCCCCAATATTATTACTCACAAACGTCTATTAGTGTGCCCTAAATGCTAGGCAAACCATTTTAATTCATTTCAGTTACCCCAAATGAAGCTCAGCAGAATACGACGAGATTTGAACGCACGCTGACCTGGACTTAGCCTTTTTTTCTACAATGAGCCAATGGTGTCTTTCTAACTTAGGAGCGTTCTGGAATGGGCCCGCTAAATAATCACAACTAAAGTCTTTAAATCCGGAAGATGAAAATGTAAATCTAGCAGAGCCTCAACAGAATACAATGTCAAGACTTTTCTGATGACAATCTAAGTACCTTCGTTTTTATCAAAACAAATGATCTCATCGCTGGGAAACGTTACTAAAATGAGGCCGGTTAGACACGCGCAAATAAGTCTTCAAATCCTATAGAGGGAACTGGTATCAAAATTCTTCTCAAGCTTGAATTCTAGTCGATTTTATCCGCTATTAAGAACTTTATTTTTATATACAATACATTGCTATAAGGCTGTTGAAAGCACATTACTTTCTCAATTTTTATTAGCCCCACCGTTATCATTATTGATAAATAATAGCTATTCTCTGCTTTACTCACTCATAAAAAAATCCTATTTTTCGTTTGCTTCAAATGTCCGGCCAGATTTCCTTTGTTATCAAATCAAAAATTATTATCATTACACTTCAAAATGACAACAGTTTTGTTTTTTATGATATGTCTTCGTGAATTATAATTGAAATTTAGCCAATCATTAATGCTGGTTTCTCTCTACAGCTCCAGCCAATAAGTAACCATATTAATGGAAAACAACTTTAATTCATTTTAAGATTGCACAGCTCATACTATGATGCGCTAAGAAAAAAAGCACAAAAAATTTTGGGAAAACAAAAGGTTACGTTAAATGCCACAAATAAAACACAAAAGAAAATAACTTACTCGATTTATAACATCACTTGTAAAGCCTTCGCGTTGAACAACATAAAAGCGATGGCTCCATGCAGAATTACAAAAAACGTCTTCATCCAGAATAGTTTCAGTAAATCTAAGTTCGTTTGAAATATCTGTTTCAAAATAATTAAAAATCCACTGCCTATGTTGCCATGCATGGTAGTTTTTGGAATCGTCACTAAGAATAGTATGGATAAAATGCAGAACTTCATCACCAAATATTTGCATTGCAGCTTTTCTTACATCTACATCATCATCTACATATTTGACTTTTAAGTTATTCCACATCGCTTTGCAAACCCATTCTCTATGATGCCACACTTGGTAATTTTTAGTATTTTCTTCAATTCTTATATTTATGAAGCGAAACTCCTTATCAAGATTTAGGCCTAATTCTCTGATTATTCGACGTCGATACTCCCAAACAGTATAATTTGCAGGATTCAACAAAACTACGTCTGTTGTGAGATCAAATGCACGTTGACTTCTTTCATCCACAGCCATCACCGCACGAAGATAATCGTGGGCATCAGAAAACTTCGACGAATATGCTATTCTGACCACCGAGCGTTCATTTTCATCTTGTGAAATAGGCTCAACATCAGCCCACTCAGGCCTATCTCTATAGAATACGTAATGGCCATCCATTGGAACTTCTGTCATAATTTGATACTATAAAGAATTATTTCAAAAGATATTATATACTAAATGCAAAAGACCAAATATAGTACGTTGAAATGAAATTGATGCAAACTAAAAATTAACCGTAACAGAGCTAAATTGGCTTTCCTTTACAATATAGCATATTTGATAATTAAATAAAATAATTTATTTTTTAAAGATTATTTTGTGCATCGCCGGCAACTGATTATTTAATCACAATTAAGTGTGCATAATTGCTTAATATTCGGAACTTTATAAAATTGTTATATCCAAAGGATTAATCATACATATTTTAAAAGCAATAGTATTTTGTATCATATTGAAAAGTGTTGAAACCTTTTAAATTAAACCCCCGTCATTTCGTAACGTAATGTAAAACGTAATGTAACGACACAAATTAATGGCCGACATATTGCGTAAATTAAATTCAATTTTATTTACGTTGCACCAATGATAAAAAAGCGAAACTTACCGTTTAACCAATAATGTGCAAGTAGACATGGTGTAACGACACAAATCAATCGCCGACATATTGCGTAAATTAAATTCAAATTTATTTACGTTGCACCAATGAGAAAAAAGCAAATTGCCGTTTAACCACGTTTAACCACGTTTAACCAATAGTGTGCAAGTAGACATATTGCATGCTATTTAAGCACGGTAATTTACCATGCAAGTCAGTTGGTCGTATCTGCTTTCTGCCTCGTGTTACACATGTGCGTGCTGTCGGCTGTCAATACCTACGCTGGATATTGATTTGTTTCACCAACAATTGGCAACATTCGTGACTCACCGTGTTGCACTTCAGCCAGCAAGACGAGCCAATTAATGCAGAACTTCAACCAATCGTCCACTCGTGATAACAACAGCAGGAACCACAACCAGAGTCCACCCAAGGAACAGAACATCAACTTACATATATATGACTTACGCGAACGCCGCCAAGGCCCTCTTAAGGGCCCCCATATCAGTAACTAATCTCTATTCAGAGCACCTTAACCGAGTTTGTAACGTCGTACGGCATTTACTTGAAGCCGGGGCGTTTACAAAATTGGCGACCGCGCCAGGATATTGATTATTGTTCTGATTTTTTTGGTATAAATAAAATTGACTTCCTTTTTCATCTATTTGGGATAAATAGATTGACATTTGTGTTTTCTTTACCCTGATCGTGGTTTTCTGGGAAATCTGTTGGGTATATATTCGTGGATTTGTGGGGATAATTATAATACATTGACATCAAAGGCCAACGGGGCCTCTGTTTACATTTCCTACGTACGAAACGGCACCGTACGTACTCGACAAACTCAATTGCGGATTTTTGGAAACAGTGACTTTTTTGTTCTGCGCTCACTCAACTGTGGAAGCTGTTTGTGGGTAAGCGTTTCGTTAAAGTTTATTTATACATTTTCATATTGCTTATAAATTTATGCTTTTAAGATCCCGTAAGATTGTTAAAATGTCAGGTCCAATTTTAGATATTGATGTTCCTGTTTGGGATGGAGATAGTGAGCTATTCTTTATGCGCGTAGACTCCGCTTTCTCCCCGTTTCCTGATTATGACAGTCATCAAAAACTGTCGAAGGTTTTTGCTAAACTACCTTCTGAATTGCAGCGACAGATTTATCCTAAGCTTGAGGCCATTAGGAAGCTACCTAATCCCATTTTGGGCCTACAAAACGAGGTAGAATCCTTGCTTGGACCCACGGAAACTGAGCAGATAATAAACAAATATGCGCAGTTAGATATGCCAAATCTTGGCCCCATAGAAATACTGAGGGAATTACGGAAACGTTGGTATAAAACCAACATTTCTGACCATGAGGCTAAGGTTGTTTTTATTAACAATCTTCCCCAAACATTAAAACTCTTTGCCAGACAGCTCCCCAACACTCTCTCTATAGATGACTTATCTGAGAGATGTGAGTTAGAATATAGGGTTTTGGAACCCAAAGTGAATCCATCATCCTTTTCTTCACCCCCGCAAGATGATAGAATCTCCTCTTTAGAGAGAACAGTGGCGAACATGGCCAAAGTTCTAGAAGGATTGGCCATTACCAAATCCGAGATAAATCAAGTGAATGCTCGACCAAAATTCGTTTCCAAGTCAAATTATAATGGTAGGCGGCGATCGAGATCTCCGCAATCCTTTAATAAATATGCTCCAAAGAACTGGTGTTATAACCACCAGAAGTTTTTTATGCTTGCCAAGTTTGTCTTTGTCGTTCCGAAGAATTTCCGATTGAGTGTCAATTTCCACAGCTGACGGAGAGGACAACAGACCGCAGGCACAAGGGTGCATCAGTATCGGGAAACGTCTGGCGCAGGAAGTAGAAGACCGTACTTTCTGCACATCAACGGCATCAACGGCGCTACAGGGAAGAAGCCAACTACAATCCGACATCCCTGTCGACTCTTTTCGTCCACGCCGAATTTTTCACATAGAGAACCAAACAGACAATGCCGGTCGCAATCACCAGCCTACTTGTTTGCATGACCCGGCCAAACAGCCAAACGAACTTCTGCACCTTCTTGATTTCAAAACTGGTGAAGAGTTCATCGTAGACACAGGTGCGGCAGTCTCAGTTCTCAAAGGTGATTCAATGGCCGAGATGTCGCTAGGCGTTCTTCTCGCAACAGCTACAGGCGAGCCCATACCAACTTATGGCTGCCAATACCGCACACTCAACATAGGTCTACGACGTGAATTTTCCCACAACTTCATCATTGCCAAGGTCTCACATAATATAATAGGCCTTGATTTCCTTCTAAAATTTCGGCTCATTGTTGATCTTGCCAATCAAAAGATCATCGACCCCTCCACCGGACTTGAACAAAGCTTTTGGACACTTGCCTCCGAGCGTTTGGAGTTACAGGTCATTCAGCCAACCCCAGTGCATCATTCAGCAGAGATATCAGCAGCTCTTCGAAAATACAAATCGCTTTTCGATCTTAACAAGTCAGAGCTACGAGTCTCCAACACGATGCATCATATCGTCACAGAAGGACAACCTATTGCACTCAAGAAGCGACCACTGGCTCCTGCTAAGCTGAAAGCTGCCCAAGAAGAATTCTCAAGGCTTTTGGAAGAGGGAATCATCAGACCATCGAAAAGTTCATGGGCGTCACCACTGCACTTAGTCTCAAAATCAAACGGATCGTACAGAGCCTGTGGAGACTACCGTAAGCTAAATTCAGTGACAAAATCTGATGCATATCCTATTCCAAATATCAACACTTTACTTGAAAAACTCAACGGCAGCAATTTCTTCTCAGTGATTGACCTCAGACAAGCGTACCATCACATACCGGTAGCACCAGAGGATATCGAGAAAACTGCAGTCATCACTCCATTTGGCCTTTTTGAATATCTTTACATGCCTTTTGGACTCAAGTGTGCTACTCAGACATTTCAAAGATTCATAGACAACATACTTCGCGACGACTCTGCTTATTGTATGTCATATCTAGATGACATTATGGTATTCAGTCCAGATCTAGAATCTCATGCGAAACATCTACGAAATGTCCTCTCACGCTTATCCAACCACGGACTCAAGATCAACTGTGACAAGACGCAGATTGCAACTTCATCCGTCGACTTCTTAGGGCATCGTATCACGGCCCAAGGTATTCAACCGTTGCCGTCAAAGACGAATTCAATCAAGAATATCAAGTCACCAAGGACTTTGAGCGATTTGCAGAAAATCCTGGGAGTACTAAACTATTATCGCAAGTTCCTTCCAGGCCTTTCAAAACAACTTTATCCTTTGTGCAGGCACCTGCGGAACCGAAAAGGACTTAGCAAGAATTCCATCATTGCTTGGTCATCCGAAGACGAGGAATTACTTCGACTTGCCATCAACTCGTTAGCAAATGCCACAATGCTAACGCATCCAGATTTCGAAAAGCCATTTCTACTCACGACAGATGCTTCTGAATTCGCTATTGGAGCCACTTTGGAACAAGAGATCGACGGAGTTCGGAAGCCTATCAGTTTCTACTCGCGTACTCTCCAACCAGTAGAAACGAGGTACGACACTTTCGGCCGAGAACTTCTCGCCATCCACGACGCAGTGCGCCATTTCATCAGCATCATTGGCAGTAGCAGATTTGTTGTTTTCACAGATCATGCACCACTAGTTAGCGCACTTCGAAACGCAACTTCATCTATCGCCAAGTACCCTGCCAGAGTGGAAAGACAGCTTTCTCGTCTAAGCGAATGGCAATTTGACGTCTTTCACGTCAAGGGCAAACAGAACTTCATTGCAGATGCCCTGTCCAGGCCAGACGTCTCTCTACAACCACCTTCGCCGTCACCATTCACTGTCAACTCCGTGGCACTCAGTGAACCTGCACTAACGCCAACTCTCCTGCGAACTGAACAACGCGGTGACATTCATATTCAAAGATCAATAGCCCGTCACCCAACCAAGTTCATATGCCGTCTGTGGGAAGGCTTACCAATTGTTTACTTCACGGGTACGCAGCCCAACAAGCCAGTTCTGCCGACCAGCCTTCAGAGAAAAGTTTTCGATTCAATTCACTCAATTTCTCACCCAGGAAGCCAAGCGACTGTCCGACTTCTTACAGATCGTTTCTGGGGTCACAGACTTAGGCAGAATGTTAAACGATGGGTCTCAGAGTGTGCTATTTGTCAGAAAAACAAGATCACACGACACACTCGTTCTAAGTTGCAACATTTTCGGTCTACTTCTCGCCTAGCCATCGTCCACATCGACATAGTTCATCTGACAAAGGTTCAAGGTTTCAGCTACCTTCTAACTATGATCGATAGATTTACACGGTGGCCTGCGGCATTACCTCTTGGCACCATTTCTGCAGACGAAGTAACTAACGGTTTTATCTCTGCATGGATATCCAATTATGGTGTTCCCAATGAGGTCATCACGGACAGAGGCACTTGCTTCTCATCTGATCGTTTCAAAACCACCTTGCGGTACATGGGATGCATCTTACGCCAGACGACTGCCTACCATCCCCAAGCTAATGGCATGGTAGAGAGAATGCATAGGGAACTCAAAGCAGCTTTAGCATCCTCGTCCATTAATGGCAACTGGGTCGATGCACTACCTTTAGTTCTGCTGGCCATGCGTTCCCGTACTCGTGAATCCATTAAAACGTCTGCGTCACAACTCTTGTATGGCATGGATCTACGCCTGCCTAGTCAGCTCCCACGTCTACTACCGGCACAAGATGACCCACAAAACGAAGCTACCCGCCTTCGACTTCATTTCGGTAACATGTCCGAACAGCAGCCGAGACACACGCCTCGTCCAGTCTTCGTTCACCCACAGCTCCACAGCTGCAAGAGAGTACTCGTTCGCAACAATAATGCTGTTGCACCACTACAACCCAAGTATCGCGGTCCTTACCCGATTTTGCTCAAACAACCAAAATACTTCATCATTATGCAAGGCGCTACACCGACATCAGTAAGCATAGACAGGTTGAAACCGTTTATCGAACCACCTGATCCTGAGAGCGTTCAACCTTCTACACACGTCTCAGGCTCCGTCTGCCCACAATCTCAATAACCTGCTTTGTATAACGCGTAATTAATTTTTTTAAAACATTAACATTAACTATAAAATTTTTTAACCTTACGTTATTTTTCGTATTTGTCTCACGTGGCATAACCAGCTGTTCTTAGCTAACAATTGTGTAGCATTTTTGAACAGTTCTTTGGTATTATGCCATCTCTGAGGCAATGTTCGTGTACATAGTTTTATGCAGTTACCTTTGATTTTAATGTATATATTTTTACATTATAATGTATTTCTCACACATGACATTACACTGCCTATTTTGGTATGACCAGCTACTTAGAGCTAACGCTTTCGTGTAGCAACACTAAGTAGTGATCAGCTTCATATCATGGTACAGGCCACTTTCAATGCATATCTCAACTTTATCAATTGCACAAAGACCACTCTACAAATGTCATGACCACAACGTCGAGCACTCTAGCTCCTTTGGTCGTATACAAACACATTGACAACGATCCAACCTGCTTAGGTTTTTAACTTAAACCTGGCAAATTCAGAGGCGATTTACCTCGAAATCTTCACGCTGCGGCTCCAAAAACTTACACTGCTCTATTTTGCCTCACGTGCTATGACCGTCCACTAGAGCTAACAATTTGTGTAGCAATTCCTAGTGGTTACCTGGCATCATATCATTGTTGAAGCAACCAACAAGCATATTTAAGCCCAGCACTTATGGTTCATCATATTTTTGCTTAACTTGGTTCGAACTCTGTCATGCATTTCTTATCTAGCCTCGCAGAGAGGAATATTTTTTTTCTTTTTTTCAGAGAGGAAAGTGTTGTAACGACACAAATCAATCGCCGACATATTGCGTAAATTAAATTCAAATTTATTTACGTTGCACCAATGAGAAAAAAGCGAAATTGCCGTTTAACCACGTTTAACCACGTTTAACCAATAGTGTGCAAGTAGACATATTGCATGCTATTTAAGCACGGTAATTTACCATGCAAGTCAGTTGGTCGTATCTGCGTTCTGCCTCGTGTTACACATGTGCGTGCTGTCGGCTGTCAATACCTACGCTGGATATTGATTTGTTTCACCAACAATTGGCAACATTCGTGACTCACCGTGTTGCTCTTCAGCCAGCAAGACGAGCCAATTAATGCAGAACTTCAACCAAA